>CAUYUJ010018849.1:175274-222774 GCA_963575745.1 Prorocentrum cordatum
CCGAGTGGCAGCGGCGCGGCGGCGACCCCTGCTGCCGACGAGCTATCGTCCGGGCCGTCCGCGTCGGGAGCAGCGCGGCGCCGTCCTCGAGAGCGGCGCTCCGTCGTCGTCGTCGTCCAGCCCGCCGTCTGGCGCAGCGCGGTGTCGCCCAGGTCGTCCGCGTTCAACTTCACCGGGGGCGCCCCCGTGGACTCGGGGCCCTCTGGCGTCAGCCTGAGCAGGGGGCCGTCTCTGGTGGCTCCGAACTGCAGAGAGCCGTCGGCGCCGATGCCCGAGACTGACGGCTTCTCCTTCACGCGCGCGGCCGACAGGCCACCCGTACAGCCAGCTGCCAGGGCGCAGCCGACCGCGGAGTTCGCTGGGGAGCATCAGCGACATGCCCAAATCGGCAGCCTGACGCAGATGCGCAGCCAGCTGGAGCAGAAGCTGCAGGTGGTGCAGGGCAGCCTGCAGCAGCTCCTGCGGCAGCACGCCCAGCTGCAGCAGCTGTTCGCGCAGTCGCAGCCGGGGCCGCAGCAGCACCAGGTGCAGCAGCACATTAACCACTCGCTGCAGCAGACGTGCCAGCAGCAGGAGCAGCAGGACCAGCTCCAGGCTCAGCTGCTGCACGTGATGCAACAGCTGTCCCAGTTGCAGCAGCCCTCTCAGGAGCACCCCGCCGCGCAGGGCCAGCGGCTGCCGCATCTCGAGGAGGAGCAGGGCGGAGGAAAACGGGTGAAGGAGGCCTGCTGGCTCCTCCCCCTCCTCTCCGCGCTGGGCCGGGAGGGGCACTGGTGCCCGGGGCTCCGAGCGGCGGGGGCCTGCGCGGGGGCGCGGGAGCAGGCAGACCTCGCCCCGGCGACGGCGCCCACCTGCACTGCCGACGGCCCAGCGCCTGGGGCGCCTGGGCTGCGGCCGGAGGCCAAGGTTCGAGTAGGGGATCGACTACAGACTTGGTTTACCCGGAGATTGATTGCCGCGTCGTAGATCATTCCACGTGTGTGTCGTAGGTTCGACCAGAAGATCAATTCTGGGGTAAACCAACTCTGCAGTCGATCCCCTGCTCGAAAAGGTGTCCGGCGGGGCGCGCGCGGGGAGCCTCGAGGGGAGCGCCGATCTCGTCCGGCGCCTCTGCGCGGACTTCGACGGGCGCCTGGCTGCCTTCGGATCTTGGGACCAGTCGCTGAGGGCGTGGCGCCTCGCCGACGCGGCGTGACTGCCGCCCGCCGAGGGCCGCACCCACTCCACCAGATGCCCGAGGAAGGAGATGCCGCACACGCATGCGCTCTCGGAGGTTGCTGCGCGGAGTTCTTTGACCGGCGCTGGACCCCCTTCTTCGCACCTGAGGCGCCGCCGATGGGCGGCCAGCGCCGATCCAAATATCGACTAGACGTAAGAGTGACCCTTCGCCGGAGTGGTGCGGGCCCATTGGGTTCCCCCGATCGCCGAGCGCGATGCGATAGCCGCGTCTTGCGCGCTTGTGTTTTGCCACCCCACGCGCCCCGTGAAGTCGCGCACCAGAGGTCACTCGTACCCAGGGTCACTCTTGCCTGTAGCCGAAAAGATTCCTCGCGGACATCCCACGGTTTGTAAGTGATGCTTCTGCCGCTCTCTGCTCCTCCCAGTGCGCCGCCGCGGGCTCTGGCGGGAGTTTGACCGCCTCCGGGTCGGGCGGCCCGGGGTCGCCTGCGCGAGGGGCGCCTCGTCGACGGGGCCTGGGCTCGGCGCCCACTGGCTGGTCGGCCGCACGGCGAGCGCTGCGGGGCGCGTAAGGGGGGGGGGCGGTCAACGCGGGGGCAGCGAGGGCTGCAGAAACGAGGCCCTCGAGGGTCCCCGAAGGGGCCCTGTGGGGCCCCACAAGGGACCCTCTGGGGTCCCCGAAGGGGGGCCTCCAGGGCCCGACAAGGGCACCTTTCTTCCCCGCCCATTGCTCTGCCCCCCCAATGAGGAAGCGACTGCGCCCCACGAGCGCCCCCCGAGGGCCCGGCTGTCAGGCGCTCGGCCGGACGGAGCAGGTGATCCTGCAGACCGCAGCCCTGCCCTCTCTCTCGGCCTCGCTGTGTTTTTGATGTTCGGGTTGGCGCCCGTGCCCAGGCTGCCAGTCCTGCGCGACAGGGCTCCACTCTTCGCGCCCCCCGCCAGGAACCTCTCCTCCGCCTCCTCCTCCGCCTCCTCCTCCTCCTCCTCTTCCTCCTCCTCCTCCTCCTCCTCCTCCCTTCCTCCTCCTCCTCCTCCTCCTCCTCCTCCTCCTCCTCCTCGTCCCCCTCTCCCCCTCGTCCTCCTCCTCCTCCTCTTCCTCCTCCTCCTCCTCCTCCTTCTTGTCGTTGCCCAGACTTGAAGCGGAGGCTTGGCGCATTCTGATGCAGGAACATTTGCCGATTCAGCGGAGCGAAAAACAGTTTAGCCTGGCGGGCGCAGCGGACGAAGTCGTGCAACAATATCAGAAAAGTATAGGGCCTTTGCGCATGCGTCCTTCTCCTCCTCCTAGTCCTCTTCCTTCTCCTCCTCTTCCTCCTCCCTCTCCTCTTCCTCCTCTTCCCACTCGCCCTTGCGAGCGACAGGGCGCCGCCCTTCTGCGACGGTTTTATTCGAACTCCAGGTCAGCGGCTCTATTTTCATCAAGACTGAAGCCTTCTGCGTCGGCAGCCTGCGCGATCAGCTCGCCTCGTCATTTCCGCTACTCCATGCAGGCCTCCTCCCCCGCATCGGTTACCCAGTGCTTCGCGCAGCCGGAAGGGCTCGTGCGCGCAGCATTGGTCCTGTTGCTTGCGCCTTCCTGTCGGCGCGTCCTTAGGGGAAGCTTCAGGTGGGATAGGCTCAAGGGGGGACCCCCAATCGCTTATTCATCGCCGACAGGGGCCCACTCACCCACCCCGCCCAGGACAGTGCGGATTCGCTATCGGGTCCTCTCGCCGATTTATCGGCGATGTACCGCCGATTCTGGGTCGATGTTCCCCCCCCGAGCCGTTCCCCTCTCGATCGTTCCCCCTCGTATCCAGAGCGCGCGGCTCACACCTTTTTTTCCCGCTCGCCGGGGCTCCTTGGCCTCGCGGTTGCGGTGGTGCCGTTGCGATCTCTGCACATCTGGGGCCAGCGGAAGCGGCCGCAGGGCCTGCGCCTGCGCGCAAGCGCACCGGTCTTTGGCGGAGGTGGAAAATCCAGGTGTCCTGCGTCCAGAGGAGGAGGAGGAGGAGGAGGAGGAGGAGGAGGAGGAGGAGGAGGAGGAGGAGGAGGAGCAGGAGCAGGAGCAGGAGGAGGAGGATGAGGAGGAGAAGGAGGAGGAGGAGGAGGAGGAGGAGGAGGAGGAGGAGGACCGATGAGGAGGAGGGCTCGAGGAGGATCGATAAGGAGGGGGGCTCGAGGCCAGTGGCTCGTGTGTGTGTGTGTGCCCCTGCTGTCGGTTCATCGAGCCGCGCTGCCAGGCGAGGCCGCCCTCGCGAGAGGAGAGGGTCACGGCGCCTCGCTTCGGCTCGGGCTCGGGGCAGGCATGGCGCGCATGCTGGCCTCGATGCGGTGGCTTTCCTTGTGCCCCACGCGGGCTCGGTGCGGCCACGACGCAGATGTGGCGTGCACGTGGCGCGGACTCGGCACGGAGTCGACGCGGGCCCGACGAGGCCGACATGGGCTTCGACACGCATGGGACGCGGACAGGGCCGCGACGGGACAGACGAGGTCCCCCGAGGATGCAACAGAACTGCCCTTCCCGGAGCAGGGTCCACGCCCCAGGGTAGAACAGAGGGCACCGGCGCCCCTGGACGGCGCCGCGGCGGGTGTGCTCAACCTCGAGACAGTGGCCCGCCCTTTGCTCGGGCTCTGGCCCCTGCGCCTGCGTCCCACCCTTCGCTCGGGCACTGGCCCCTGCGCCTGCGTCTCTGTGTCGAGGCGCTTTGAGCTAGGCTTCGGGGGCCCAGAGGAGGGCAGGCGCGGTCGTTCGAGGCCAGGGGGACGAGCGCGAGGCGCACGGGGGCCCCTGCACCCCTCGGTTCCCAGGGTCGAACACCGGCACGCGTTCTCCGTCCAGGTGCTCTGTGCCTTCTCTGCGGGCGCCTCCTGGGCGTCTTGCAACCTCGCGCTCTCTTTATTTCAGGAGAGGGAAAAACACACAGACACAATCAAGCGTCGATTCCCAGGAAAAGATGGGAAAATATGGGAAGTGGGGGGGAAGACAAAAACCCAGAAAATATGGGAAACTATGGGGAATCTTTTTTATTTGTGTGTATCTATTTGTGTGTCCCAGCTCCCCTTCGGTCTTGCAACCTGGCGCTCCCCTTGTTGTAGATTTCGATTGCAGGTCCCTGAGCTATCAGCCAGCGGCTAGGGAGTTTCACGAGGACTGCTCGGCGCTTGGGAACCGAACTGGTACTCCTCCGAACGGCGCGACGATTCCCACTGAGCCACGCGCGCGCAGGATCGGCTTCTGCGCCGCATGCCGCAGCTCGGGACAGAGAGAGCTATTACAGCAGACCGCACCCAATCGGCTGATCTTGCGTAACATGTAAAGACAACATGCTCGTGCTGGGCGAGAAGAACTGATGACGAATGTGGGTGCCAATGTGCTCTACTCATCCCGTAAGTCTCTTTCTTGCTTATTTCCAGTCTTATTACCATTTATTCTACACCATATATACAATATTTCGGTTCTCCGCCTTCCACTCTGTACTCTCTAGTCAACCCTTTCCTCCAAGTTGTTAGGATCTCTACCCTCAGTCCTCTCCTGGTCCGCTCTCTAATATTGACCCTCCACTATCTACTCTTGCCTCTGCACTCTTTGGTTCGCTACTACAGGTTCTCTACCTGCCGCACTCTGCGCTTGGCCTCGTACTCTCTACTACATACCCTCTTTGCTCTTCCTACTTATCATATTCAAGTGGTTGACGCCATTCCGCCGACCCCCCAGAAGGAGCCAGTGCTTGCGACGATCTTGGAACAGATCTAAGAAATCAGGAGCTTCTTGGATGCACTCGGGGCAGTCGTGGGATGCCTCTCAGAGGCCTCTCCGAGGGCTCTTGGGGGCACCTGGGCGACGTTTTCGAGAGCCTCTTGGGGGCCTCTTGGGGGCTTCTTGGGGACACCTTGGGACCTCTTGGGCATTTTTCTGGGGGCCTTCTGGGGGGCCTCATGTCATGGGGGGCTTCTTGGGCCTCTTGTGCGCGCCTCGGGGCGTCGGGGCCCCTGGGCCCATCCTGGGGAGAAGGGCTCGACATGTCGGTTCGTGTCCCCCTGCTCGGGCCGTCTTGGGGCCCTCTTGGGCTGTCTTGTGGCCTCTGTACTCTCTCTCTCTTCCTCCGCCACTTCTCTCTCTCTATCTCTCTCTCTCTCTCTCTCCTTCTCTCCTTCTCTCCTTCATTCATTTATTTTCTCTCGTTCATTCATTCATTCATTCAGTCATTCAATCAATCAATCATTTATTCATTCGTTCGTTCGTTCATTCATTGATCCACTCATTCTTTCATTCATTCATGTGATCCATCTCTCCACTCCCTGGATTCTTCTCTCTGTACCCTCTCCTCTGGGAGTTCATGGCATCTGGGCGCCCACCGAGTCTACGGCACGCTCTCGTCGAGTCCTTGCCGCGCGGGGGGCCCAGGGACCTGGAACCAGGATCCCGGCAACCTGGCCGCCCACCGAGGCTGCTTTTTGTTTCGGGGGCAGCAAAGATCGACGACACGTAAGAGTGACCCTTCGCCGGAGTGACCTTTGGTGCGGGCCCATTGGGGTCCCCTATCGCCGAACGCGAGGCGGCAGTGGCGTCTTGCGCGCTTGTGTCTGGCCCCCCCGCGGCCCCCCAAAAGCCGCGCACCAAAGGTCACTCTTACCCAGGGTCACTCTTACGTGCAGCCGAAAAGAGGGGGGTGATGACCAGGGGGGGGGGATATCCTGGCGGGGCCATGGTATTTCCCAGATTTCACGGCGCCTCTTCTTATTGAATCGCTTCGCTCATTCCGCCGGCCCGTGATATGGCATCGCTGGTTTTTGTCTGTGTGTTCGTTGCCCATGTTGCGCTCTTGGGGGCGGGTGTCGTTCGGACGCGTTGCGTGGGGAGTTTTGATGGTGAAGCAGTTCCCTGGGGGTCGTCTCTCGATGGGGCGAAATAGAGTCGTCGTCAAGATGCTTCTTTGGGGGGCCTCTTGGGGTCTGTTGAGAGGCCGTTCGGGGGCGCCTGGGAGACATGTTTGAAGCCTTCTGGGGCTTCTTTTGGGCCTCCTGGGAGTCTCCTGGGGCCTCTTGGCGACATCTTGGGGCCTCTTGGAGGCCTCTTGGGGCCTCTTTGGGACCTCCTGGGCGCCTTCTGGGACGGAGGGCTCCATTTTTGAGTTCTCGGTATCCCTCCTGAGTCCCTCTTGGGCCCGTCTTGGGGCCTCTTGGTCCGTCTTGGGCGGCACTTGGGCCGTCTTGAGGGCTCTCTTGGGTCGTTTCGGCGCCGTCTTGGGAGCTTCGTGGGCCGTCTTGGAGCGGTCTTGGGGGCCTCTTGGGCCGTCTTGGAGCGTCCGGAAGCCGAAAAAGCCAGAACACAAAAAACATAGAAAAAACAATGAAAATCAACGATTTTGGCCTCTTGGGGCTCTCTTCGGAGGCCTCTTGGAAGGCTCTTGGGGCGTCTTGGAGGCCTCTTGGGCTGTCTTGGGGGCCTTTTGGGCCGTCTTGGGGTCATCTTCGGCGTCTTCGAGCGCTCTTTGGGCGTCTCGGGGGCCTCTTGGGCAGTCTTGGGGGCCTCTTGGGGCACTCTGAGCGCGCTCTGGGGAGCCTGAGAGGCCGCACCCAGAAGGAAAACCATCTCTGAGTAGACTTGGTCGGGCGGCGGTCGGGCGGCGGTCGGGCGGCGACCGGGCGGCGACCGGGCGTTGGTCGGGGTACTTTTCGCCGGGGGACCCCCAGGGGCCGCCCCGCGCGCGCGAACTAGAAATACTGTTAATACTGTTAACCAGTTACCGGAGATCTTAGCACGCCCTGGCCCGTTGGGCCGGCGAATTTCATTGCAGTCGGGGTCCTGAAGAAGGAACCCTTTTTGTTGGGGAGGGGCTCCGCGTTCCTTAAGTGTTTAACAGCTTGCCTCAGGTTTTCCTTATGTTTTTCTATAGGAAATCGAAGTTTAACTTATGGAAAAAAAGGGGTCTCGTTCCTTACTTTGGGTTCCTTAGGTCAACGCCCCGACTGTACGTCCCTGGCCCCCCCGCTGGGCCGCGCACATGCCGCCGGTCATGATTTGCACCCCCCCCTCTTGGACACCCCCCTCTTGGCCGCTCCCGATTGTCGCCAAGTGCGAGCACTGTTCAGGCCTGGGCATTGCCAGCAACACCAAAGACCACCGACCAGCTTCCACTGACCGGAGGTGGCCCTAGATCTCGGTGGTGGTCGCGGGGTCGATCTGTGGGCCTTCCCGCCGCGTCTCTGTTCGCCCTGAGACGCAGACGGCCTCCAGGCCTTCGGGGGGGCCTACCCGGAGGGGGATAGGTCGTGAGAATATGCTGGCTTCACGCCTCTCCGAGGGAGGAGGAGGAGGGCCGGCCTTCACGGTCTTCTTGCGCCAGCGCCATGCCACACCTTCGCTTTCTATGCGCGTGGGGTCGAGCTTCGGCCAAGGCTTCGGGGAAGCGTGCTGCTGATGGCATCCAGGATGGGCCAGCCGGGGAATTCTGAGGAGCCGAAGGCGGGATCTCGGCAGCTGCGTAGACTGCACGAGCGCGCACAATTCGGGCCGCCGATCCCATCTCGTGCGACGGTGTTGTCCTGTTCGCATGTCATTTTCACGTGGGGCTCCAGTGCGGCTGCTTGCCACCTGTCCAAACCTCCGACCCAGAGGCCATTTTGGGCATCTTGGAGGCCTCTCGGGCCGTCTTGGGGCCCTATTGGGGCCCTCTTGGGGACTGTCTCGGGGGCCTTTCTGGAGCCATTTTGGATGCCTCTTAGGGGCGATCTTGGGGCGATCTTTGCTCGGGTCGGACGCGCGCGTCCAAGGAGGACACATAGTACTTGTGTGGCTCTGCGCGGCCCATCGGCACCATTCGTTGTAGGGGCTCCCTCGGGGCCCTCTTGGCTTCCCCTTGGCCTCGGGAGGTGCTTGCCCCTGCCTGCGCCCCACGGCGCCCACTGCGGGCCCCCGAAGGGCCACGAGCACACGAGTGCGGCAACCCAGCGAGAGGCTCGGTGCCCACCGTTTTGCGGGTGCCCTCCCAGGGTCGTGCAGTACCGGTGTGCCTATGTGCTAGGGGAACGAAGAATGACATAAACATAGAGCTCGGAGGTCCGCGCGGATTTCTCGGATCCGCGCTACCCCCCCTGGCGGCGCCTCCAGAGCCGCCCCTGGCGCGCTCCGCGCGCCAGGGAGGGGGGTCCAGCGCGGATCCGAGAAATCCGCGCGGACCTCCGAGTTTGTATGTTTATGACATTCTTCGTTCCCCTCTGTGCGTCCCGCTGCCGCGTCGCTCTGCTCCTCGCGAGTAGCAGAGCGCCTCGGGGGGGCCTCGGGGCCCTCGCCCTGGCCCCCCCCTCGCGCGGGCGGCACGCTGGCCTCTCGCCGCGCCCAGGTGCCAGGGTGCCCCCCTGCTGCGCCGGGGCTCCCGGGCCTCTGGTGGCCTTCCCGGCTGCTCCTCCTCCTCCTGCTCCTCCTCCTCCTGCTCCTGCTTCTGCTCGTCGTCGTCCTCCTCCTGCTGCCTCCTCCTCCTCCTCCTCCTAATCCTCCTCCTGATCCTCCTCCTAATCCTCCTCCTAATCCTACTGCTCGTCATCGTCGTCGTCCTCCTCCTCCTCCTCCTCCTCCTAATCCTCCTCCCCCTCGTCGTCGTCGTCGTCGTCGTCGTCGTCGTCGTCGTCGTCGTCGTCGTCGTCGTCGTCGTCGTCGTTCTCCTCCTCCTCCTCCTCCTCCTCCTCCTCCTCCCCTCGGGACGGCTGGGGCTTTGAGACGGGGGTCAATGCAAATGGGGTTCCGTCAGAGCGCCAGATCTTGCAGGATCTTGCAGAGCCAGGGTCGCACTGACCCGGGTTTAGGTGCAGGATCGTGCATGATCGTGCATCATCCTGCAAAGCCTGACTGATCGGGGTCGTAGGTTGACCCGGTAATTTGATCGCCGGGGCTGTTCGGGGCCACCGTGCGGTGGAGTCAAACTCCATGAGAAGAGCTCACTTTCCTTAGGGTACCCGCGCGTCTTTGCCTAGTCGGCCCGTCCTTCGCCATTTTCACTGGCCGAGTCATCAGGGTACCCTTCGGGTGGGCCACGTCCTTCGGATGCGCGGCGGAACGCCTATTCGGCGAGGACGGAGGTGGGTTTGGGTACCCTTGCGTCCCTGGGGTGTCGGCAGCCCGCAGCCTTCCACCTGCCAGCTTCGGCGGCCAATGCCCTTGCGTCCTTACCGCCGGTCCTTGTTATCACAGATGTGCCGACGTGGCGGTGACCCTCAGCGTGGGCGTTCAGGGTTGGCCCCGCCAGAATCGGGCACCTCCCGCAAAGAGCACATATTCTTGTGAGGACCTGTGAAGAGGGAGCCTGGAGGAAGGGCTCAGTGCAAGGTCGTTGGTGCGTCTTGGGTTTACGCCGGCCCTGCTCTTCTTTCTTCCCCATACTCCTCCTCCTCCTCCTCCTCCTCCTCCTTCTTCACTCTTCTTCATTCTCCTCCTTGTCCAGCATCGGTCGGCATCGAGCGGTCCTCGCCGTCGGGGCCCGAGCTGTCGCCGTGCCCACCACCCCGGCGGTGGCCTTGGCGGCCGCTGCCCGACGACTCCGCGCCTGCGCGGCCAGGGCGTGCTGTGGGAGCAGCTGCCGAAGCCGCGCGTGCGGGTGCCTCCTGGCATGGGGAGGGGGTGTCAGTATCGTTCAACCGATCCCTGTCCCTATCTCCGTCCGCGTCTCGAGCCCCACCGTCTCACCACCTCGGTTGGGGATCCCCCACCAGGGGGGCAGATCGGCCAGTGGGGCCCAGCCCACGCTGGTGGGGATGGGGACCGGTTCAACGATACTCCCGGTGGGCCCCAGCAGGGAGGGGGGCTGGACCGGACAGGAGGAGGAGGGGGAGGAGAAGGAGGGGGGGGAGGAGGAGGAGGGAGGGAGGAGGAGGAGGAGAGGAGGAGGAGGAGGAGGAGGAGGAGGAGGAGGGGGAGGAGAGGAGGAGGGGGAGGGGGAGGAGGAGGGGGAGGGGGAGGGGGAGGGGATGATGATGGGGAGTGGGAGGGGATGATGGGAGGGGATGATGATGATGATGATGTGATGCTGATGATGATGATGATGATGATGATGATGATGATGATGATGATGATGATGATGATGATGATGATGATGATGATGATGATGATGATGAGATGATGATGATGATGATTGATGATGATGATGATGATGATGATGAATGATGATGAGATGATGATGATGATGATGATGATGATGATGATGATGATGATGATGATGATGATGATGTGATGATGATGATGATGATGATGAGGAGGAGGAGGAGGAGGAGGAGGAGGAGGAGGAGGAGGAGGAGGAGGAGGAGGAGGGGGCGTCCCAGAGTCGCCAGAGTTTCATAGATTCTCGATTCATCCGCACCCAATGTTCTCTTCGCCCTGGCGTCGTCTTCGTGTGGGTCGCGGCCTCTGGTGGCCCAAGTCGTGAGCAAAAATCATGGAAGCAGTCACTTCGTCTGCCCTCGAAGCTGCGTGCGCACGAGCGCGTGCAGTTCGGGCGAAGTCTGTGTGGTGTTGTCCCATGATTGCTGGGGTCATGATTCGACGGTTGGGGGGAGAGGTTTGGATCTGGGCGCGTCAGGTTCTTCCTAGTCATCAGATGTGGGCCTGGGGCCTTGATGACGTCAGGGGTCTGGGGGTCCTGCGGGGGGGTCGGCAGGGTGGAGTATGTTGTTTTCTTGCACTCCGAGTCGGCCTCCATCCAGGCCCCGCCGCCGCGGCCTCGGATTCTGGCCGAACTTTCCCGGTTTGCATGCGCTCTGGGACTGGTCAGGGGTGTGAGTTCAAGGGGATCAGAAAGAGAGAGAGAGAGAGGAGAACGACTGGAGGAGGAGGAGAGGAGGGAGAGGAGGAGGATGAGGAGGGGGACGACGACGACGACGAGGACGACGACGCGATGACGACGACGACAAGACGACAAGACGGCAAGACGACAAGACGACGACGACCACGACGACGTAGAGGAGTCATGCGAGGGGACCGACGAGGGGTCAGTAGTTTGGTGATGGCACGCGATCGTCATCAGATGCAGAGGGATAACGTTCTTGGGTATCGCATGCGCCCACGCACCTTTGGCTCACGACTGGTTGTTGCTGTTAACGGGAAAGATGAACACCACAGGTGTTAACGCGGAGATGGCAGGGGAAAGATATATGATGGCGAGGGCAAGAGGAGAACTGTGCGGGGGAGGACCGGAGGAGGAGGAGGAGGACGAGGAGGAGGAGGAGGAGGAGGCCATGACATAGGCTCCACTTCTCCGTTAGCTCCTTCCCTTTCATGGCCATTCCTCTTGGTTTTTTTTTTCCGTCTTCCGGCCGTAGTTAGTGTGGCTCAAGATGCAAGGCTCTCAGGCGAGCCAGGTGGATGCCGCTGATCCGCGGCTGGGTCCCTGCTTCCCTCGGGCCCCCCCTTCTGGGCCTCGACCCGAGCCTGCCCGCCTGGGCTCGGGACGCTTGCTCCGGCCTGTCTGCCCAGGCTGGTTTTTATCCACCAGGGCGACCTCCTGGGGCGATGTCGTGCCCTGGCGATGTCTGGCTCTGTCCACCAGGCCGAACCGGTGCTCTGGCGATTTCCTGGGGCGGTTTCGTGGACCGTTTTTTTCGTTCTGACTTCGTGCTGCAGCGCAGGCGGAACGAGGACAACGACGAGGGACAGCGAACGCAGAACGAAAACGAAGAGCACTGTTTTGGTCGAGCCCTTCTGTCCGCATCCCTCGTTCCGAGCGTCGTGGCGCGCGGTGCAGCCTGGCGCTCACATCGTGAGGGCGATATTGATGACAGTGCGGTGCCCAGCGTTTCTCGTACGAGCCGCGAGCCCGGACCTGGGTGCACCGCGGCCGCGGAGACAAGAGTGGAGGGCGACGCCGGGTCAGGAAGCGGCATGTTCATCGCGCTCCCAGTGCCTACAGCGTATGCAGCACAGGCAATCCTTGGGGATGCCTTCATCGGGGCCACGCCTGCTGCTCAATGGGTGGCGGACACTGCCGCGGACGTGATGCCCCGATCGACCTGACTGGCCTTGAGTATGATGACGCGGAGCCAGTCGCCTCCGACGATGACGTTTGAAGCACAGCTGCTCTGCCACCCATCGGTCGTTCAGGTATTTTTGGATTCCCATATTCCAATCTACTTTGAGCGCCTTCCTACTTCAATGATCGGGTGGCTTCCTCTTTTCCGTCCTCGTAAGGGGGCGGGCGGACACCCAATCTACTGTCAACGCCTTCCTACTTCATGTTTCTACCTGCTTCTTCCGACCGATGGGTACATGGAAATCCCCATGAGGAGGTCTTGAGCAATTTGTAGCTTCGCCACTGGACCTCCCAGCTGAGTGTAGCCAGCTACAACGTGATGCCCGTGCCCGTGAGGAGCGCACCCGCCTTGCCAAAGAATTTGAAGCCGCCGCCCGTGCCGAGAGTATCTCACGTCAGGATATCAGTTTCAATTAAGAGACGTGTAACAAGTTAAGTGTCCAGCATCAGGATGAAAATGCTCCACTGGCAGCAGCTACTGCAGAGCTTGACTATGCGGGTGCCTCGCGAGTCAAAGCTGACTCAGCTTTCAAAGCCTTCGTCCCCACTGTGTAGAAGAACAAGAAAACCCAAGATACAGCCCGGGACTGCGTGGCCAATGCCCATGCGCCTGGTGATACGCAGGCCCTTGCCCCTGCTGCGGCAGGTGGTGGTGTCGAAGCGGTACCCGCAGCTCCCTCGGCTCAAGCAGCCCCGGCAGGCGGCGGAGCCATCTCGGCATCAGGCGCTGGACCATCCAGGCCACGTGTGACCAGGCGGAGGTGGACCTCGCGCCGCAGTGCAAGCTCCGAACGCCATGATTCAGTTCATTGATGATGCATTGCGTGCACGGTGCCAAATGGTTCCGCAGTCCGTTGTTTTTTGGATTGCCTTGCGTGGTGTGCAGCGGGCTTTTGTGAAAGCCCAGTCCGGCGACATGTCTGATGCTGGGTCCCTTGTTGGGGAACCCGAGGATTTTGCCAAGGCTTGTGTGATCTTCGGACGTGCTCGTGAGAGCAAACGTTGTCCTAAGACCAAGTCGGCAGTATGGAAGCCCATGCCCCACCGTGCTCGTCCAAGGAGGTGCGTTCAAGTCCGCGAACACAAATGTCTGTGACACCTTCGCGGATGGCGATGCGGAGTGTTTTGATGACGAGGTCCAGTTCGTAAGCTGGAAATCGGAAGTCGGAAGTCGGAATTCAGATATCCGCATTCTTGGCTCGGTCTCGGGGTAGTGGCAAGTATCTGAGCAGTAACAGTGATATTAGGAGGAGGAGGAGAAGGATGAGAAGGTGGACTAGGACGGAGGGTAGCTGGCAAAGGGGTGTCGTCGTAATCGTCGTCTTGCGGTCGTCTCATAGTCGTGGTGATCGTTGTTGTGATTGTACTCGTTGTAATCGTCGTGGTCATCATGTTCGTCGTTGTCGTCGTATCCGTCTTGGTAGTACAGTCGTCGTCGCTGTTCTGGTCGTCGTTTTGACTGTCGTCGTGGCAGTCGTAGTCGTACTCGTTCTAGTCTTCGTATTCGGTTCGATCCTCGCTGCAGTCGTCGTGATCGCTGTCGCGCTGCTCGCGAGTTGCCTGGGTGCCGGCAGAAGGGCAGTCGTGTCCTCGCAGCTCTGGACGCCCGAAATGGGTACGGAAAGAATGGGTACAATGCCCAACAGCAGTCCCTGTTCCTTTTGAACATGATTCGCTGTCCACGCCGCCGCGGCCTGCGTCCATTCGAGGCAGAAGGCCGCCTGACCAACAGCGGCCGCTGTTGGTTTGGGACAACATTTGTTGTTGGGCATTGTACCCATTTTTTCCGTGCCCACTTCGGGAGTCCGAATCTTCCCAAGGAAGGAGTGCCGAGGAAGGGAGGAGTTCATGCAGCGCAGGAAAGGGGAGAGAGACATGGATAGCGGCAGAACAGGGACGGTGAAGCAGACAGTGATCTTGTGATGTTGCTCTTGATTCTTGATGCATTCTTCCCGTTCTTTCCGTGCCCATTTCGGGCGTCCAAAGCAGCCCGTCGCCCGCAGCGTGCGTGTGTGTGCGAGCACCGCTGTCTGCCCGCCTCTTCTTCCCTCGGGCCGCGGGGCGCCCGCGCGCTCCCGGAGAGCCCAGGTCTGCAACGGGAGGTGCACGCGAGCGGTGTGGTGCGCGCAGGCCTGGCTCAGGATGGGCGTGTCCCCCTACAGGGGGAGTTTCGACGAGGAATAAGAAATACTCCAAAAATATTCCAGAATGGTCAGAAAAATAATCCAAAAATAGCCCCCAGAGTATTTTTGGATTATGTTTGGAGCATGTTGGGGGTATTTTTCATTTTTCCTCGAGAATCCCCCTGTAGGGGGACATGCTCGACTGAGGCTTGGCGGTCTGCGCAGGCGCTGCGGTGAACGCGGCTGCTGTGGTGCACGCAGGTACCGTGCTGCACGCGTGCGGCATGCGCTCGGGGCAGGCAGTGCGGTGTAGATTAGATACGTTTGTCGTGGTCCGTTTTGGCTCTGGAGGCGGTCATAAGCAGTGGCACATCTTATTCCACTAAGTAGATGCGGCACATTGGCAGCACACACCGACACATAAGAATATTCGAAGGAGGGCGTGAAGGAAAATGACAGTGGTGCACGTATGCGCTGCACAATACATCGGGGATGTGGTGCACGCGGCTGCGGCTTTGCAGATTGCGCGGCGCAGTGTGGTGCGTGTTGTGATGCGCACAGGCGCTGTGGTGCCAGAGCCAAACGGCTGGCGGTGGGGTCGTTACGTTATGCTCTCCGGCCCCCCCAATAACGCCCGTTGTGGCCGCGAATCAATACATGCTTTTTTTGACCTCCCAATCCGGATATCTAGAGTCTCGTTGCGGGACTCCGGATTCAGCTTAACTCCAGATTCTGGCTTCGGGGTTCCGGGTTCGGATTGGACCGCCCTATCCAGAAATCCGGATTCTCGTTTCCGGATTGGGTTATTCGGATTGGACCGTCATGGGGATTCCAGGTTCCTTGATCAGGGTTCAGGTTCCTTATTGGACATTCCGACCCTGACATCCGGATTCCGATTCGTTCAGGTTTTGGATAAGATTGGCCAAGCCAGACATGCGGATTCTGGCTTCCAAGTTCGGGGATAGGGAGGCTAGGGTCCGCATTCCCGAGAGGACACGCCCGCTACGGTTCTCGCGTGCCGGCTCCAATATGCAGCATGCTCTACTGTCCCGCCTGCCCTCCAGGGCGCTCGCGTGCCAGTTTGATCATGCATCATTATTTCATGTCCCGCCCGCCCGACCTGACCCGTTCGGGCCCGCCCGACCCGACCCGCCTGTCGGGTCCGCCCGCCCGACTGGACCCGCCCGCTGGGTCTCTCGCGTACCAGTTCGATTCTCCATGATATTTTTACCTCCCGCCCGCCCAACCCGACCCGCCTACTGGGGTCCGCCTTGCCCGACATGCCCGTCCGCCCTGCCTCTGCATCCTCTTTTTTTCTTTTCATAATTCTTATGATTTGTCCGCTACTTCTTATTGCTCTTCTTCTTATTTGCATTCGTCTTCTTCTTCGCCGTCCTCCTCTTATTCATCTTCGTAGGTGGAGGAGGAGGAGGAGGAGGAGGAGGAACATGAAGGAGGAGGAGGACGGGGAGGAGGAGGAGGAGGAGGAGGTGGAGTCTTTGGGGGGGAGGTGAGGGGGAAGGGAGGCCGTAGCCCTCCAGACAATTCGGATTGCGAGCCGATTTGAGTTCGCGATTCGATGTTGGCAGATCCAGCCTTTCTTTCCAGTGGCAACGTGAGTGGGGGGATAGGCCCAGGGGCGGAGGCATCGAGCACCAATCGCCCACTCATCGCAAATGGGGGCCCGATGGCCCACTCCGCCGGAGAGCGCGCGGATTCACTGCCGGGGGCCCGCAGGAGTGCATGGACCTCCCGTCGCCCACTGAGCACCGGCGGGGGCCCGATGGCCCACCCCGCCAGAGAACGCGCGGGGGGTCGCTGTCGGGGGCCTACCGCCGATCAGTCGGCGAATCGAATCATAGCAATTGCACAAACATCACTTCTCAGAGGTGGTTGTTTTTCTCGCTGTTTTGCCGATCGGCGCGGGCCCTCGCAGCCCCCCCCCCGCTATGGAGTAGATCTCGGCTGTTTTTGGCGTCTGCTTCGAGCAGGTGGAGTCTCCCCCCTAGGACGCACGGCTCCAAACCGTCGCACGAAGCAGAGGTCCAGAGTCCAGAGCCGGGGACCGCCTTTTCTTTTTTTTTGGTTTTCTTCTTTCTTTTTTTTTTTTTTATTTTCTCTCCTTTTTTTTTCTTTTTTTTTTTTTTTTTTTTTGTTTTCTCCTCCTTCCCCCCCCCCCTCCCCCCCTTTTTTTTTTTTTTTTTTTTTTTTTTTTTTTTTTTTTTATTTTTTTTTTTTTTTTATTTTTTTTTTTTTTTTTTTTTTACTTTTTTTTTTTTTTTTTTTTTTCTTTTTTTTTTTTTTTTTTTATTTATTTTTTTCTTTTTCTTTTCTTTTTTTGTTTTTTTTTTTTTTTTTTTTTTTTTTTTCCCCGCCCAGTGTCGAAGCGCCGAGGATGGAAGCCCTCACGGGGTCCACGGCCAGTTTCTGGAGCGGCGCCGGGCGGAGGCGCCGCCAGGGGCCATCCGCGCCGATTCACGGCATCGGCGCGGATGGAGCTTAGGCAGTTATCTCCTTCTCGTAGCAAGATCATTCTGCGTATCCGAAATGCGGATGCTGCCAATGATGACGATGGTGATACTGCTGATGATGATGCTGCTGATGCTGCTGATGATGATGATGCTGATGTTGATGCTGGTGATGATCTCAGAGATTCTCGATTCATCCTCACCCGATTTTATCCTCGTCCCTGGCTGCGTCTTAGAGTTGGCTCAGACCTCTGGGAGCCAACGTCATGAGCAATAATCATGACGTCGGGGGTCTGGGGAGGGGGGGTGCAGGAAGGAGTGGCACGAGGAGGAGGAGGAGGAGGAGGAGGAGGAGGAGGAGGAGGAGGAGGAGGAGGAGGAGGAGGAGGAGGAGGAGGGCGCGGCGCCCCCCCGAGCGCGCTGCGGGGCCTTTGGCTCCATCGGCCCCCGGCCCAGGTGCCGCCTGGGCGGCGCGAGGCGTCGAGCTCGGCCGGCACGCCGATCCAGGCCGGCCCCTCCCTCTGCTCAGCGGCAGCGATGGGGTCGGCTACGCGTGAAGAGTGACCTTACGCCGGGGTGGCCTCTGGTGCGGGCCCTCTGGGGGCCCCCCCTACTCTGATTTCCCAGGAGGGCTACAAGATAGCACCAGGACCTCGACAGCTAAATTCTTGTCGAGGGTTTCGGTTGTCCGGATAGGTCTATATATAGGTCTTGAGAGTTCTTTTGTAGCGCTCAGGAAGGTCAGGGTCGCGAGTGACCTTGCGCCGGAGTAGCCTTTGGTGCAGGCCCTCTGGGGCCCGCCTTGTGGCCGGACGCGATGCGATAGTGGCGTCTCGCGCGCCCGTGTTTGGTCCCCCCGCGGCACCCCAAAGGGCCGCGCACCACAGGCCAAGGCTCCACCGGGGGCCAACGGGTCCCGAGGAAGACGGGCCCCGAGTCTTTGTGTCGTCTTCGGGCTCTCGGGGCCCTCCACGGGCCCCGGGACTTAATTATCAGAGAACGGTCCAGGAGGAAAGCCTCATCCTCGGGGACAGGCACCAGGGTCCGAGACCTGCTTCCCTCGGGACCCATTTCCCCCGTGCTACGATAGGCTCAGGCAGGAATGCATGGACCTCCTATCGCCCAGTGATCGCTGATAGCCCCACCCCGCACAGGAACGTGCGGATTTACCATCGGGGGCCTATTGCCGATCAGTCGGCGATGTATCGCCGATTCCTGGTCGATGTTTCGTCTCGGGGTCTCAGGTGGCCCAGCACTGCTTGTATCGCCGATTCCTGGTCGATGTTTCGTCTGGGGGTCTCAGGTGGTCCAGCACTGGTTCCGGCCAGCAGGAAGGGTGGGCAGGTTCGAGGTTATGGGTCCGGGAAGGCTTTCATTACATTTTTTTAGCGTCTGGGGGCCCTTTCTGTGCCCCAGGACAGTGAAAATCGGATCTGGGATGAAGCACTGCACCAGAGGAACCCCTGGGCGGGGTCCGGGGACCGAGTTTGAGCGGCATTGGCCTCACCCCACCCTGGCCTCACCCCACCTCCCGATCTGCTCGCCGAGGAGGAGGAAGGAGGGGAGGAGGGGAGGGGATGAGGAGGAGGAGGAGGAGGAGGGGGTGGAGGAGAGTGGAGGAGGCGGAGGAGGAGGGGGAGGAGGAGGAGGAGGAGGAGGAAGGAGCGGAGGAGGAGGAGGAGGAGGCGGAGGAGGAGGAGGGGATGGAGCGGGAGGGGGAGGGGGAGGGGGGAGTGGGAGTAGGAGGAGGAGGAGGAGGAGGAGAGGGGTAGGAGGAGGAGGGGGAGGAAGGAGGGAGGAGGAGGAGGAGGAGGAGGGACGGAGGAGGAGGAGGTGGACGAGGAGGAGGAGGAGGACGGGGAGGAGGAGGAGGAGGCGGAGGAGGAGAAGATGGAGGAGGAGGAGGAGGTGGAGGAAGAGGAGGAGAAGGAGGCGGAGGAGGAGGAGATGGAGGAGGAGGAGGAGGAGGAGGAGGAGGAGGAGGAGGAGGAGGAGGAGGAGGAGGAGGAGGAGGAGGATCCCGCGGATACGCGGTCGCGTGGATGTTTTCCGCGCGGGGGGCATCCGCGAAGAATTATTTCAATAATTCCGCGCGGAGCTCCGAATTCCGCGCGGAGCTCCGAAAATTTGCAGACGCAGATCGGATAAGGAGGACACATTCGATGTCTGGTCATGGGGGCCTTGGGCGGGGACGTGAAACAAACAGCGCATCCTGCATTTGGACCGCATCTGAGCTGCAACGGGCCCTTCCTCCTGCTCCTCTCCGCCCTTCCTGCTCCCTCCTCCCCCTCCTCGTTCCCCTCGCCTCTCTTGTGAAGGGGTGAGTCCAGCCCAGAACCTGGTCCAAATCCGGCCCCAAACGTGTTTAGGTCCCGTCCGAATCGGGCCCACATCGGACAGCGCCAGGTGTCACGTACGGTAGGTTCGCGTCGTGTCGTCTGGCGGCGACAACGCCACCGGCGTTCAACGTTGAACGCCGCCGGCGACCCATAATCGGTCGATGATGAGCGTTCTAACGTTTCAGGTTGATCGTTCAAGGTTGAACGATCCAGCGCGATGTCAGAAACCAACGCCAGGGATAGCACGACACGAACCTACCGTAGTCATACTCTCATGGAACAGACACCAATGACAATTATTGCGGCCAAGCGTTAGCCCCAAGGGAGGCCAAGCTGTTGAGCAATGTTCTTCCCCGGCCGTTGGTGACCCCCCCCACGCTGCACTTTTTTTCGTGACGTCGGCCCCTGTGGTCTCGACTACTTCTCTGGGGCCAGATCTCCATCCTGTGTAGGTTTTTGACGGTCCTGGGGCTGGGAAGTGGCACCCAGAGGCGAAGAACGACGCAGAACTGGCCGCCGCGCCTTTCTTTTGCGACGCCCAGATGTGAGGAGGAGGAGGAGGAGGAGGAGGAGGAGGAGGAGGAGGAGGAGGAGGAGGAGGAGGAGGAGGAGGAGGAGGAGGAGGAGGAGGAGGATCGACTACACGCATGGGTGACCCTTCGCCGGAGTGGCCTTCGGTGTGGGCCCTCTGGGGTCCCACCATCGCCGATCGCGACGCGGCAGTGGCGTCTTGCTCGCTTGCGGTCGGCCCCTCCGCCCCGAGGCCCCTCAAGAAGCTGGGCACCAGAGGCCACGCCTCCCCAGGGCCACTCTTGCGTGCACAGTCAGCCCGCAGGGTGAGTTGGATGAGCAACCTCCCCAAGGTTGCCCTTGCCTTCTTCCCCTTCGGCCCATCCCTGGCCGCTTCCGCTGGCGCGCCCCGCCCGCGAAGTGTCGGCATGGCCTTCCGAGGCCCTCGCATCCTTTTACCCCGCGCGCCTGGCGACACGGGGTCGGGCTGCAGCCGAGAAGAGGACGAGGATCAGGAGGGGACAGAAATCACACAGACACAATGAATCGTCGATTCCCCAGAGAATAGGGGCAACTGTGGGAAGTGGGGGGGAAGACAAAAAACCCAGAACATATGGGAAACTATGGGGAATCTTTTTTTCATTTGTGTGTATGTATTTGCGTGTCCCAGGGCCCCTTCAGAGGGAGCCCGCGCCCGCCCCCCCGCTTTCGAGCAGGCGATCCTGTCGCAGGCGGACCTGGTCCGCATCCGCGAGCACCTGCGGCGCCGGCAGGACGGCCCCCCGCGCGCCCCCCCGCGCGCGCCCCGGAGGGGGGGCGGCGCGAGCCGCGCCGCGCGGGCGAGGCGGGGTCTGGGAGCCGCTCTCGCGGCCTGCTCTTCCTTCTCTCCTCCTCCTCCTTCCCTCCTCCTCTCCTCCTCCTCGCTTCCTCCTCCTCCTTCCTCCTCCTCCTCCCTCCTCCCTCCTCCCCTCCTCCCTCCTCCTCCTCCTCCTTCCCTCCTCCCTCCTCCTCCTCCTCCTCCTCCTCCTCCCCGTCCTCCTCCTCCTCCTCCTCCTCCTCCTCCTCCTCCTCCTCCCCTGCTGGAGGTGGCCTTGATCGGCGCAGCCCGGGTGCGGGAGGGCTTCCCCCAGGAGTGGCAGCGCAGCGTCGCTGCACTGGCGGAGCCGGGCTTGCGCTTTCCGCCTCAAGGCGGGCATGTCCCTCTACAGGAGCAGTCGAGCATAGTAATTCCAAGCGTAGTCTGGGGACGATCTTGCCACTACTTTGGGCTGTGTTTGATGATCTGTGCATGTTTTGTTTCAAACATTTTTTAACATCCGCCTGAAGGAGGACATGCCCGACCGAAAGCCAGGGCGTCGAGGGGGCCGGGCCAGCGCGCGGGAGGCAGCCGGCAGGCACCCAGGTTCTGAGCGACCTCGACCTTCCCAGACCCCCTTCGTGGTGTGCAACAGTCACGACGGGAGGCTTTTCGCCAGTTTCGGCCTCTGGGGGTCCTCCTTTTAAACAGTGGCGAAGCGTCGTGGCTCGCCTATAGGCCTATCAAACAATGTTCCAAGAACCTTTTTGTGGATTCTACGAATGTTATCAGAACATTTCTGGCTGGGACTGTTTTGTTTTACCACATCGGGTTTCTGTTCATAACATTGTTTGTGTTCTTGGAACATTTCTGGGTTCTAGGGACGTTTCGTGGTAGGCCTATAGAAATGTCAGGACGGTCGGTCCCTGCTCAATTCTTGCCGAGCCTCGGGACCGTCAAGTCACGACGGATCAAACATCAGTCCTGGGGGAGGGGTCCAGATCTTCTGGGAGCCGACGCCGTGAAACACTTACGGCGTCGGGGTCCGGGAGCCCGCCTCCTCCGTGCCGAATCCGTTCGACCCCTCGCGGCCTGCCCCGCCGCGCTGCCCGACCTCTCCTGGGGTCCGACGCTGCGAGTCCTCCCGCGGCGCGCGCGAGGGGGCAGCCCGAGGGGGGCGGCCTGCTCAGAGAGGGCGGGGGCGCCTCGTGGGCAAGCCGGGGGGGGGGGCTCCTCAGAGCGCGGGGGCGTCTCTGAGGAGGCAGGGGGGGGGCTCCTCCCCCCCTGCCCCGGAGGCTCTCGGCGGCCCCGGGGCGGGGGCGCCCCTCTCGCGAGGAGGGCGCGGCACGTGGGCGCCGAGAGGAGGCGTCCGGGGGGCGCGGGAGGCAGAGGGAGCGGGCTAGCAGGCTGGGGGGGGGGGGCCCTCCGCTCGCCTTGGCTCCCGGGGGGCGGGGGCGCCGCTCGCCTGCCCAGGCCCGGGCCCGGAGAAAGCGAGGTCGTCTGCGCCAGCGTTGGCGCGTCAGCTGCCCGCGTGAGGTCGCGCGTGAGCGCCCTCGTCTCCAGAGCAGCGCGCCGCGCTGGCGGCCCGCGTGAGCCGCCGCGTAAGAGGCCGCCCTGCCATCTCGCGCAAGACCCGTTTTTGATCGTCGCTCACATGAGAAGCGGGGGGGGGCATAGACGATCAGCGAGAAGACAGACATACAGAAGTGCCATACGCCGAAGCGCGTGGGCAAGCGACAGCGCACGCCGATTGCCGCTTTGCGGGAATGGCGGCCTACCAACATTCTCTCTTGAATTGCCCAAGGCTAGCGTGCAGAAGGGGGAGGGGAGGAGGAAGAGACGATACAACATCTGCCACACACTTTCGCCAAGCTGCGGGCTCGCGAGTGCTTTGCATTGCGGCCTCCTTTGAGGCGAAGTGCGGACCGGTCGTCTTCATTAAGCGCTTTGCCCATTCATTCCTCGGCCGCCCTGCAGCCCGGGCGCAAGCGTCTGTAGCTGGTCGCAGGCATCCGTCGTGAAACGTAAGGCGCCGCAACAGATTCGAATTCTAAACGCTTCGCGTATCCCCACCAGTTCGGGCCGTTCGGCACGCTTTGCAGTCGTCGCAGACACTGACTCGCCGCCTCCCTGGCCCCTCCCTGGTGTGCAGCCCGCGCCATCGAACCCTGGTTGGCCAATTCGCGCCCTGCCCTGGCTCAGCCCCTGGCAGCCGCAGCCTGCACCCCCACCCGCCGGCCCTGCCCGCCGTGGTGACGCCTGAGGCCCCGCCGCTTGAGGTAATTCGCCTTTGCGCGGCCCGCTCTGACTCGACTCGCCGTGTGCGCTTTCGCTTGCGGCTGCTGAAAAAAGTATCCCCACCAGCCCATCCAGAAACGATGTCCAGGCGAGTTGAGGTGATCAGGGAAGTGCGGCAGCAAAGAGGAGGACGGCCGAACCGTGCAAAGGAGTGAGGAGGAGAAGGAGGAGGTGGATGGATGGATGGATGAGGGAGTGGGAAGAAGGAGGATGAATAGGATGAGGAAGAGGCGAAGAAGGAGGAGGAGGAGGAAGAGAAGAAGTAGGAGCAGGAAGGAGGAACAGGAGAAGGAACACGATGACGATGATGATGATGATGCTGCTGATGATGATGATGATGATGATGCTGATGATGATGATGATGATGGTGATGGTGATGGTGATGATGATGATGATGATGCTGATGATGATGATGCTGATGATGATGCTGATGATGATGCTGATAATGCCGATGATTCTGATGGTCATGATGATGAGGCTGATGATGACGGTGATGCTGATGATGCTGCTGATGCTGATAATGTTGATTATGCTGATGATGCTGGCTGATGATGATGATGATGCTGATGATGCTGATGATGCTACTCATGATGATGATGATGCTGCTGATGATGATGATGATGATGATGATGATGTTGGTGATGATGCTGATGATGCTGATGATGATGATGATGCCGACGATGATGATGATGATGATGATGATGATGATGATGATGATGATGATGATGATGATGCTGATGCTGATGATGATGATGATGATGATGATGATGATGATGATGATGATGCTGATGATTGATGATGACGATGATGATGATGGATGATGATGATGATGATGATGAATGATGATGCTGATGATTGATGATGACGATAGATGATGATGAGATGATGATGATGATGATGATGATTGATGATGATGTGATGATGATGATGATGATGGTGATGGTGATGGTGATGATGATGATGATGATGATGATGCTGATGATGATGATGCTGATGATGATGATGATGCTGATGATGATGATGATGATGATGAGATGAGGATTATGATTGTGATGATGCTGCTGCTGCTGATGATGATGATGATGATGATGATGATGATGATGATGATGATGATGATGATGATGATGATGATGATGATGATGATGAGATGATGATTGATGATGATGATGAGGAGGAGGAGGAGGAGGAGGAGGAGGAGGGAGGAGGATGTGGAGTTGGAGGAATAAGGGCGGAAGAGGAAGACGAGAGGGGAGGGAGGAGGGGGAGGCGGGAGGAGGATAGAGAATGAGGTGAGGAGGAGAAGGAGGAGGAGGAGGATGACAAGAAGGAGGAGGAGGAGGAGGAGGAGGAGGAGGAGGAGGAGGAAGGGAGAAGAGGAGGAGGAGGAGGAGGAGGAGTAGGAGGAGGAGAGGAGGAGGAGGAGGAGGAGTGGAGGAGGAGGAGAAGGAGGACGACTAGGAGGAGTCGGGGGCCTCCACGGCGAGGAGGAGGAGGAGGAGCCCCCCCTGCACGACCTGGAGGAGGTGGAGCAGGACGGCCCGTCCGCCCCCCTTCCGCGGCACATGGTCGTCGGGGGCCTCCACGGCGGCCCCCCCCCCGCGCCCGCCCAGGAGGAGGTGACGGAGCGCCACGCCCACGGGGGCCTCCCCGGTGCCGGGGCGCTCGGCGCGGGAGGCGCGGGCGGCGCTCGCGGGCACTCATTCTGCACGAGCGAAATGGGTACGGAAAGAATGGGCACAATGCCCAACAGCAGTTCCTGTTCACTGTGAACAGGACTCGCGGTCCTCGCCGCCGCGGCCTGTGTCCGTTCGAGACAGGAGGCGGCCTGCCCAACAGCGACCGCTGTTGGTTCGGGGCAACATCTGCTGTTGGCATTGTGCTCATTCTTTCCGTGCCCATTTCGGGCGTCCAAAACTCATAGGCGAAAAACATATCTGTATCCGCGGCCTCGCGTTTAAGTCGGGCACGTCCCTCTGCAGGATAAATATATGCAAAAATGGTAACAAAGACAGTTAGGGGAGGATTCCCTAAGTATTTTTGGCAATTTTCGGGAATTTCGTTCACTGTCTGTAATTTGTTCGTCCAGAATCTGCCTGTAGGAGGGCATGCCCGACCTAAGCCTCGCGGGCCAGGCCCCTGGGCCGCGACCCCGCGGATACGGGGCGTTTTTTTTGTCCCCCCTTTTTTTCACGGATGCCCCGCGCGCAACGTATCCGTGCGACCGCGTATCCGCGGGATCGCGCCCGCGAGTGCAGACCGCGAGCGCGCGGATACGGATGAGTGCGCCGCTCGTGACGCACATCGTTTCTTTACGGTCGGACCGAGGCATGAGGTCGAGGTCGGCTCGTGGAGGGTGCGCGCCCTGATGCTCGTCGTGTTCGTTGGATGCTCTCGCCGAATGTGCTTCAGCTCTGCCGGCGGAGGGTGTCATGTTCTCGAAGGATGTTTTTCCGTCCTAGGTCCGACGATTTTGCGAATCACCGCAGCCCCCTTACCTTCCAGGATACGGATATACTCAGGAGGGAAAGAAACACACAGACACAATTAATCGTCGATTCCCCTGAAAATATGGGAAAATATGGGAATTGAGCGGGAAGACAAAAACCCAGAACATATGGGAAAACATGGGGCATCTTTTTATTTGTGTAAATTAATTTGTGTCCCAGGGCCCCTTCATATACGCCTATGTGACTGGGCATGCTACTGGACCATGAGTTCCCCCGGCCGTCATCGCAGCCCTTCGGGGAGCACGTGCGGAGGAGGAGGGGAGGGAGGAAACACGGATGGGTGAGGGAAAGGAGGAGAAGACCTTTGGGGAGCTTCTTGGGTCATTCTTGGGGCTTCCTGGGGCTTTCCTGGGGGCCTCTTGGAGGCCTCTTGAGGGCCTTCTTGGGCCTCTTGGGGCCCCTTTGGGGCTCCTTGGGGGCCTCTTTTAGCCGTCTCACTGCGTTCCTGGCCCGTTCGACGCCGTCGGAAGCCTTGTTGCGAGCCTCTCTGTGCCGTCTTGGGGTCTTCTTGGGGCGCTTCAGGGTCGTCTTGAATGCCATCTTGGGCGTCTTGTGGGCCTCTTGGGGCCCTTTCGGGCCCTTTTTGGGGCCTCGAGGCGGTCTCGGGGGCAATATTTGGGGGACGGGCTCGCAATTTGGCCCTGTCGGTCTGTTTTGGGACCCTCTTGCGCTGTCTTGGAACCCTTTTGGGAGCCTCTTGGGCCGTATTGGGGCAATCTTTGGGGCCTCCTGGGCCGTGTTCGGCCTTGCCTTGCCCGAAAAACGAAGACAACGTTATCTCTTATCAAAAGCGTACGGAACATGCGCATTTTGGTTTCTGAGACCCTCTCTCAGGAGGCATCGTGGGGTTCTCGTGGGGCGTCTTTGTTCCTGTTCGGGCAGTCTGGATGCCATCTGGTGCGCACCGGAGCGCCCTTGGGCCGTTTCGGAGCTCCGTGGGGCAGTGCGGGAGGCGATCTCGGGCCCGCTCGGGCAGTCAAGGAGTACCCGAAGGAGGCCTCCATAACGGAAGCTCTGAATTTTTCTGGCCGACGGGAGCGTTCGAGCTGGAATATTCCTGTTCGGGGGAGCGTGGGTGTAGCCCGGGGCCCGGGGGCTGCTGATCGAATCGAAGATGGGTGAGATGTGCGGTCTTCTCCCTCTCCTTGCTCCTCCTGCTCACCCCGCCCCTTTCCTCCCTCCCTCTCCTCTCTGCTCCTTCTCCCTCTCCTCCCTCCTTCTCCTGCTCCTCCCTCCCTGTCTTCTCCTTGCTCCTCCTGCTTCTCCTGCTCCTCCCTCCCTCCCTCCCTCTCCTCCTCTTGGTGCCCCTCACCTGCCCGCGTCCCCTCCCCGCGCGCGCGTCCCTCTCGGTCTTCTCCTCCTGCAGCTGCTCCTGCTCCCTCCTCCTGCTCCCTCCTCCTGCTCCCCCCTCCCCTCCCCCCTCCCCTCCTCCCTCCTCCTCCTGCTCCCCCGTCCTCCTCCTGCTCCCCCCTCCTGCTCACCCCGCCCTCCCCTCCTCCCTCTTGGTGGGGGGTCAAGGCGGGGATGGAGCGTCAGCAGGTCGAGGGAAGTGAAGTGAGGCGGGATGGGGATAAGGAGGGGATGCGGAGCGAGGAGGGGAAGGAGGCAGGTGACGCGGCGAGCAGTCTGGCGAGGAAGGGGACAAGGTCAGGAGGGGGAGTCGTACTGTTCGGGGGAGGAGTGGGCGGAGAACGATGGGGTTGATCGCCAGGAGGATCACGAGGGGGGTGAGCGTGACCAGGAGGTGTGTTTTGGAAGAGGAGGGGCAGGGCTTTGGCTGGGGATCTTCTCGGGAAGCGCTGGCGGGTGCTTGAGGAGGAGGAGGTCGAGAAGGTTTTGAGCAAGGGAGGGGCGGCGAAGGCGGCGAAGGCGGCGGAGGAGGAGGAGGAGGAGGACGAGGAGGAGAGGGTGGAGGGGGAGGAGGAGGACAAGGACGAGGAGGAGGAGGAGGACAAGGACGAGGAGGAGGAGGAGGAGGAGAAGGAGGAGGAGGAGGAGGAGGAGGAGGAGGAGGACGAAAGGGCGTGGCCGAGGAGGACGACCAGGGTTCCCGCAGCTGCTCGTCGCCATCTTTGTCACATCGTTATGTTCGCTGTCGCCCGCGCCTTCGGCGTTGTTGCGTCGTCGTCGTCTTCGTCGTCGTCAGTGATAGTCGTCGTCAGTGATAGTCGTCGTCGTCGGCGTCGTGATAGTCGTCGTCGTCGTTGTCGTCGTCGTCACCGTCGTCGTCGTGACATTTGTCGTCGTCGTCGTCGCCGACGCTCGCCGCGTGGAGGTGGCGCGGGCAGCCGCCCAGACAGCGCCTCGGCAGGCGTTCCCCCCCCCCCCCCCCGCCCGCGCGCTCGTTTTTTATTTTTGTCGGTGGCTTTGCTGCGCTCCCCCTCCTTCCTTCTCCTCCTCCTCCTCCTCCTCCTCCAACTCCTCCTCCTCCTCCTCCTCATCATCATCATCATCATCATCATCATCATCATCATCATCATCATCATCATCATCATCATCATCATCATCATCATCATCACCATCCGTAGCCATTGTGGGTCTAGCTCTTGCTGGTCTCAGGGGCCACTGGGCTGCGCGTGCCGCCCCCTGTCCTCCCCTCCCCTCCTCCGCGCGGCTGCGTCTCCCTCCTTCGGCTGATGGTCTCCGTCTCCCGACTTGCTTGGCTGGGTGACCAATTGGCGGCAGGGCGTCAATGTCGCGTGAAGCTGAACACGCACTGTGATCGGATCATCGCCAATTTCATCCTGCTGCCGCAGGTGGACGGGGCCATGATGAACAGCCAGGCCATCCTGATCGTGCAGTCCCTTCTGCATGCCCTCCCTGGCGCTGTGGTCGTGGATCACGGTCATGCTTCCTCGGCAGGAGAGTCACATGCTTCCTGAATCTTCAGGCGGCCTCCTGGGCAAGCTGCGCAGCATAGGCACGACGATGACGGTGGAGATGGACGAGATGATCATGGGCATGGCCCTGACGACGACGAACATGGTGGAGGGGGGCGACGTGGACGTCGTGGGCGCGACCCGTGGCATGACGGTCAAGGTGATCCATGGTCTGGCGGTGATGGTCGAGGGGTTCCAGTTTGTGGTCACCCTGACGCTCGCGCTGGTGGAGGCGCTGTGCCTCGTCCTCGAAAGGCTCCTCGTCGACATGCCGATCAGGTGGCCGTTCTTCCTGGAGGCGCTGATCCTGCTGAACTGGTTGCTGATCTTGCTGTTCCGGGGCGCCCGCCGGCGGATGCTGCCAGAGAACGTGCCGGTGTTCCTCATCGAGGTTTTCCTCATCTTCTTGAGGACGTCGACGTTCGTGGAGCGGACGCTCGTGCTGGAGCCGTTGCAGATCCTGGTCGTGGAGCCGCTGACGCTCGTGGAGATGGCCCGTGTGCTGATGTTCCTGCAGATCTTCGTGGGAACGATGACGTCCGTCAAGGTGCCGATCTTCGCGGAGGATTTGCAGCCGATCGTTTCCAAGACGGCACTCGTGGAGCACATGCCCTTCGTGGAGCTGCTGATGTTCCTGCCAGGGCCGCTGTTGGAGGTGCTGGAGCTACAGATAGTCGTGGAGCTGATGACGCTCGTGGAGATGGCAGTCGTGCGGCTGTTCCTGCAGATCTTCGTGGTGATGCTGACGTTCGTGAAGGCTCGGATCATCGCGGAGGGTTGGCAGCTGATCATCCCCAATACGGCGTTCGAGGAGCAGCTGCTGTTCGTGAAGCCGCTGATGCCCCTGTCCGAGCCGCTGTTGGACATGCTGGAGCTGCAGATTCTCGTGGAGACGGTGTTTTTCGTGGAGATGGAGTGTGTGCGGGCATTCCTGCAGATCTTCGTGGTGACGGTGACGCTCGTGAAGGTGCCGATCTTCGTGGAGGGCTTGCCGCCGATCCTTTCCTCTTCGGTGTTCGAGGTGCTGCTGCCGTTCGTGGAGCCGCCGATGTTCGTGATGGTGATGCTCACGGGTGTGCTGCAAGTACCTACGTTCGTGCAGGTGCCGATCGCAGTGACCATCATGTCAAAGCCGTTCGATTCGCTTCTCATGACGACGATCATCCTGCCGAAATGTTTGCCGATGCTGGGTGTGGCGATCCTCCTGGTAACGTTGCTCGTGCATTCCGTCTGGATGGAGATGGTGGTGCTGGCGGTGGCCGTGTTGACTTTCCTGATCGGGAGGTGCTGGCCTCGCGGCTTCCTGATCCCATTGACGGCATGGACGACGACCTCCGCGCGGAATGGTTCCTTGGGGAGCTGCAGTCTTGTCGTTTCCGCCGCCCAGGGGTTCTTGCCCGAGTCGACTTTCTTTGGAAGTACATGGGTTGTTCGGCTGACACCGCTGAGGCAAAGAGGAAACGATCTGAATTATTCAAGATTCGCAATGCTGCTCTTACTCGCGCCCGTACCTGAACATGGTTTATCATTGAACCGTTTCATCTGCTATGTGCCTTTCTTCCTTTGCGGTTTACAAGTTTTCTGTTGGTATCAGTGGCTGAACATAGCCATGCGAGCCCACGCCCTCGAGCTCCTCCGATGTGCAGATGCGCGCCGTGGAACAAATCATCACCACCATCCGTAGCCATTTTGGCTCACGCCATTTTTGCTCAAGATGCTACGATCAGGGCAGATGTCTGGTCCCATGTGGCTGGCTCCAGCCGTCGCGTCACTTCTTGGGTCAGATTACGGGCCAGCGGATAGTAACGCGAAGAACGCTAGCACGAAGACACACCACTACAAGTAATACTGCTGACATGATTTGCAATGCGATTTATGCGAACACGATTAAGAAGGAAACGAAGACACATACGAAGACGAGGACTACGACTAATAATAATAGTAAACATACCGATGGCCACACGGATGCCAATATTCATCATACTCAGACGAGTAAGAACGCCACTATGGGTAATACGCATACGGCAAATCATAAACAGAACATGGGCCATACGAATATTAGCAATCACGAAGGGAACGAATACTGATATGACTAATAATAACAAGTATACCACTGATCATACGAATGCCAATGACGCATACAAATCCTTGTAATAAGCAGACGCACCATACTATTATGGGAAGTAACCGCACTACTTGTAATGATAGTAAGTCCGCATAATCACAGTATCAATATGACTTCGAATGTCCATGTCATGACTAGAACTCGCACCACGATTACTAAGCATATTCATCACCATCATAAATAAGTAAGCATACGATGAAAACTATTACACATGATATAGTAAACTAATAATCATAGCAGACGGACGCACCATGATTAATATCGGTAGATGTAACAACAATAGTCAGAATAATAAGGATACTACGAATAATCACACTAATGCGATACCACATCATAACAATGGTAACGAGACGACGAAACGGTACTCACAATAATAAGACAATACGAACCAACATACAACTAATATTGGTATGAATAAGTCTACAACAGAGAGGAAGGGGGAGGAAGATGAACAGTAGGAGGAGGAGGAGGAGGAAGAGGAAGCGGAGGAGGAGGAGGAAGCGCAGGAGGAGCAGGAGGAGGAGGAGGATGGGGGAGAAAGAGGAGGGAGGAGGAGAGGAGGAGAGGAGGAGGAGGAGGAGGAAAAAGGAGGAGGAGGAGGAGGAGGAGAGGAGGGAGGAGGAGGCGGAGGAGGAGGAGGAGGAGAGGAGGAGGAGGAGGAGGGAGGAGGAGGAGGAGGAGGAGAGGAGAGGGAGGAGGAGGGAGGAGGAGGAGGAGAGGAGGAGGAAAAAGGAGGAGAAAAGGAGGAGGAAGAGGGGGACGAGAATGAGGAGGAGGAGGAGGAGAGGAGGAGGAGCAGGAGGAGGAGGAGGAGCAGGAGGAGGAGGAGGAGGAGGAGGAGGAGGAGGAGGAGGAGGAGGAGCCGGAGGCCCTCAAAGGGGCCCTTTGGGGGTGTGTGCGGGCTCGGGAGCCGAGTCCCGCGGCGCGGGGGCCTCAGGAAGACGGCATCGTCAACGCGAGACTCGTCGACGGGCGCGTCGTGCGGTCGTGACGGACCAGTCATCGGGTCGGCCGAGCAGCAGGAGGGGTGCCCTCGTGCCTCCTCAATCCCTGGCTTGCTGGGCCATGGCCTTGGCATCGCTCGGACGTGTGCATTCTTCCTTGGCGAGGACCATCGAGGAGCATCCTTGATCATTGAGCGAAAAAACACGCACGAAATCGACAAATGCACGGGGAATGGACGTCCGAGCGATGGCGAGTGGCGGCGCGCTCCAGGTTCAGAGGGTGTCGCCTTCGGCCGGTCTCGCCTTCGGCAGGAGGCCGGCGGAAACCAGCGGGGGTACAGCGGCGGCCGAGAGACTTGCCCTGGTTCTCCACGACGCGCTCGGCTCGACCTTTCCAAGGCGCCCTCACAGCCTCTGCTTTACCTTCGCCCAGACCTTGGCGACGCCGACGCCTCTTTTTGTTCAACAACTCCACCCCTGAGCCAGTCCCTCTGTGCCAGGAAGAGGGAGGAGGGGGAGGAGGAGGAGGAGGAGCAGCATCAGAAGGAAGAGCAGGAGCAGGAGGAGGAGGGATGGTAGCAAGAGCAGGAGGAGGAGCAGGCGGAGGAGGAGGAGCAGGAAAAGGTGGAGGAGGCGCCCCCCTTCCCCCCTCGAGGCGCTGCCGCCGCGGGCGGCGGCGCGGCCGGGGCGGACCCGGCCGGCCAGCCGGCGGCCTCGCGGCCGACCTCCGCGCCGGCCGCGGTAGCGCAGCGGCCACGCGCCTCGTCGGCGGGGGCGATAGAGGCCGCCAGCGCCGCGGCCGCCGCCGCCGACGACGACGAAGGCGGCGACGACGTTGGTGACGACGACGAGCTCAGGGGCGGCCTCACCCACCCGCAGCAAGCCGTGCCCTTCCGTGACGTCCCCTTCGGCTCGCCCCCAAGCGTATGTGTGCGGCCGGAGCGGCAGCCTGAAACGCGAGGGTGACGTCCGTCACGGCAGGGGATTGTTTGCTAGGGTTAAGTCGGGCCTGTCCCCCTACAGGGGGATTTCCGACGAAAAATAAACAATACACCACAAATAATCAAAGAATAATCCAAACATAGTAGGGGGACAGGCCCGACATAATGCCAGGGGTCGGTTGGGCCGCGACGGATGTGCGTGCGCGCTCGCCAGCGCGGCGGCGGAGCCCCGCCTCTCGCTGTGGTGGGGTGGCGGCGTCGCAGATCTGGGGGCCGTCTCCGCCCGCCCGCAGCCGCGGCCGCCGCGGCCGCGACCGCCACCCTCCAGATTTTGTTTTGCGTTTTCCAGGAGGGAAAAGAACACACAGACACAATTAATCGTCGATTCCCAAGAAAATATGCGAAAATATGGGAAGTAAGACAGAAACCCAGAAAATATGGGAAAATATGGGGAATTCTTTTGTTTGTGTGTATTTATTTGTGTGTCCTGGGGCCCCTTCAGCCTGGACAGATCGATCGGGCTCGGGAGCTGCTTGCTCCTTCCCCCGGTGCTGCATTTTTTTTGCGGCGTCGGATCTCCGGGTCGCCGTGGCGCTGGCCGCCGCGGCTGCCACCGCCCTCAGAGAGGATTGGCCCAGGCCAGCGCATCGAAGAGGTCTGGGCGGCCGGTCCGAGGGAAGGGGTCCGGACTTCGGGGGGGCCACGCGCCGGAAGACCCGATGCGCCGGATGTCTGGGAGTACGGTAATGATGGCGGCCGTGGTGATGAGGATGAGGATGAGGGTTGGGATGAGGACGAGGAACAGGAGGTAGATGATGATGATGATGATGATGATGATGATGATGATGATGATGATGATGATGATGATGCTGATGCTGATGCTGATGCTGATGCTGATGCTGCTGCTGATGATGATGATGATGATGATGGTGATGGTGATGGGGATGATGATGGGGATGATGATGGGGATGATGATGATGATGTGAGATGGTGATGGTGAATATGATGCTGATGCTGATGCTGGTGCTGCTGCTGATGATAATGATGATGATGATGGTGATGCTGCTGCTAATGCTGATGATGGTTGTGATGATGATTGTGATGATGCTGATTCTGCTGCTGCTGATGATTATGATCTGGATGCTGATGATAAGCATGACTATGATGACGATGATGCCATGATGACGCAGGCTCTGCTGCTGATGATTGTCATGATGCTGACGGAAGTGGTAGTGGTGGTCATGATGATGCTGCTGCTGGTTATTGTGATGGTAAGGTTGATGATGATGCTGATACTGTTGAAGACGCCGCTGATGATGATGCTTTTTATGATGATGATGATGATGATGATGATGATGATGATGATGATGATGATGATGATGATGATGATGATGATGATGATGATGACGATGATAACGACGATGATAATGAAACTGATGATGATGATGCTGATGCTGATGCTGATGCTGATGCTGATGCTGATGCTGATGATGCTGCTGCTGATGATGATGATGGTGATGATGCTGATGGCAACCGCGACGGCGACTACGATGGAAATGACGATGACGATGGTGGTGATTGTGACGATGACGATGCTGCTGATAATGTTGCTGCTGACGATGCTGATGCTGATGATGCTGCTGATGCTGATGACGATGATGGTGTTGATGTTGCTGATGCTGACGATTGCGACGTCGATGATGGTGATGCTGCTGGAATGATGATGCTGATGATGATGATTATGATGATGATGATGATGATGATGATGATGATGATGATTATGATGATGATGATGATGATGATGATGATGATGATGATGATGATGATGATGATGATTATGATGGTGCCGGTGCTGATGCTGATGCTGGTTATGATGATGACGATGATGATGATGGTAGGATGATTCTGATGATGGTGATGATGCTGATGGGGATGAGGACGATGATGATGATGAAGATGATGATGGCGGTGATGATAATGATGATGATGATGCTGATGATGATGATGATGATGATGATGATGATGATGCTGATGATGGTGACGTTGTCCATGATTGTGCTTATGATGATGACGATGCTGCTGATGATACTGATGCTGATGATGATGGTGCTGCTGCTGATGATGATGAGGAGGAGGAGGAGGAGGAGGAGCGGAGGCGGAGCAAGAGGATGATGATGAGGAGGGTGATGAGCAGATGCCAATCTCGAACACCTACCTCGTTTCCGCAAGCCCAATCCCGAGGAGGAGCGGGATCATGATGATGATGATGATGATGATGATGATGATGATGATGATGATGATGATGATGATGATGATGATGATGATGATGATGATGATGATGATGATGATGATGATGATGATGATGATGATGATGATGATGATGATGATGAAAGAGACTTCTGATGACACGAATGAGGAGGACGAGGAGTACGAGGAGCAGGAGGAGGAGGAGGGGGACGCGGAGAACGAGGAGGAGGAGGAGGCGCAGGAGGAGGAGGATGAGGAGGAGAAGGAGGAGGAGAAGGCGAGGGACGAGGAGGAGGAGGAGGAGGAGGAGGAGGAGGAGGAGGAGGAGGAGGAAGAAGAGGAGGAGGCGGGGGATGCGGCGGAGGAGGAGGAGGAGGAGGAAGAGGAGAAGGAGGAGGAGGCGGGGGATGCGGAGGAGGAGGAGGAGGACGAAGAGGAGGAGGATTGAGAGGAGGAGGAGGACGAGGAGGAGGAGGAAGAGGAGGAGGAGGCGGGGGACGAGCTGGAGGAAGAGCTGGAGGAGGAGGGGAGGATTACTCTGAGGATACCCCGCCGCCTGGGCCCCGCCGCCCCGCAGCGCAACCGGCGAGCAACGACTGAGTGTAGCCACCGAAACAGCTGCGAGGGAACCCGATTTTTTTGCTAAGCCGGGTGGCGCCGTAGGTTGTGCCGCAGGTCGCATAGGTTGCGCCATCTGTTGCGCCATAGGCTGCGCCATAGGTTGCGCCATGGGTCGCGCCACAGGCTTCTCCATAGGTTGTGCCATAGGATGCGGCGCAGGCTGCACCTTAGTGGGCCCCGGAAACGGCAGGGCTGTTTTTTCACTGTTTCCGAGAAAGTGTCCCTTGAAAGTGGAAACAGCAAAAAACGGCGACCAGAAACGGCAACAAAAACGGCTCCAGGCTTGGAACCGGAGCGGGAACCAGTAAAAGAATGGCGGCGGAACCAATAACAAAACGGCGTCGGAACCAGCAAAACAACAGCAAAACGGAATCGGTAAAAAAACGGCTCTGTCGTTTCCAGGGCCCGTTAAGGGCTGCACCTTGCGCCGCCGAAACCCACGCAGCACGGCTTGCTACGAGTTGCGCCGTAGGTTGCGCCCTCGGCCGACGCAGCTGAAGCCGGTGGGGAGCGGTTCAGCCCAGTCTGGCCGCACCTCCCGAAAAGCAGATTCGGGCCACGTCCCACGCGCGGAAGAGAAGAGGATGAGGAGGAAGGGGAGAAGAGGAGGATGAGGCGTTTCTCGATAGTTCTGGCCCTCTTATACACCCAGGCATCCGACATCGTGGACAAAAAGGCTACGGTGCCGTCACGGGAGCCACGGCTGTAGCTCTCGACCCCATCTTCTCATGGGGTCTCTCGAGCTGGATCGAACACGCCCGTCGTGGTTGTCTCTCGACGCCCAGATCGCCGTTTCTTTATGGCCGGCCATCTACAGTTCTGTTCGTCCCCATCCCCCGCGCCTCTGGCCCCGTGGTTTGTTCCAAGACGTGGGCCCCCGGACTGCGGTCCCGGCCCCCCGATCGGGAGCCTCGAGACGGGGGTCAATGCAAGCAGTGGCGAAGCGTCCCGGCTCGCCTATAGCCCCACCAGACAATGTTCTAGGAACCTTTTGTGGTTCCCACGAGATGTTCTTAGAACATTTCTGGCTGGTCGGGCTTATGTTCTAAGAACATTGTTATTGTTCTTGGAACATATGTTCCAATAACATTCCGTGGTACGACTATAGGAATGCCGGGACGGTCGGTCCCTGCTCAATCAATGCAAACGGGGGTCAGCTGGGGCACTGGATCCTGTCGGATCCTGCGTAGACCCCCTCTGGCGGACCGTGCGTGGTTAGCGAGTCGCTCGTGGCCGCGGGGCGGCCGCGCATATTGGCCGACCCGGGTTTGCGAAGACCGGCGTTGCAGTTTTTTTTTCTTGCTTTGCAATTTTTTAGTTTCCTGCCGATCCGGGTCTGGATTGACCCGGGTCAGGAGATCCCCGAAGCGACACCGTGAGTTGTTTTATGTCGGGCTTGTCCCGGTACATCGTCTGGGGAAGAGTAACAAAAATAGTGCAAAAATAGTCAGGGGACTATTTTTTGAATATTTTTTGGTCTTGTTTTTTTATTTTTAGGTTTTTCGTCGAAAATTCCCCTGTAGGGGGACAGGCCCGACTTAACAGTTGCTCCGCAGGGGCGGTCTGCGGCCCCCAGCTTGGCGCCCTCGACGCGCTGCGGAGGGAAGGCCGACGGGGCCCGCGCCGGCGCTCCGAGGGTGAAGCGGTGCCCCCGCCGCTGCCCTTCCCACGTCTTCCGCTCTCGGTGCCTCCTGGCAGGCCGTCGTCGCCACCGCGGGATTCGCCTGGAGGTCCTGGTCAGAATACACCCCAGGAGAGGTCTGGGAAGTTTCGGTATCGTCGGGCCGGGCGAAAGGGGGGGATTGGGAAAGGGGGGGTTGCGAAATTTGCTGCATGCAGCTGGCCTCGGCCTCACCGAGGGGCCCATTCCTCGATACATGGCCGCCTCCGGCGCCGGGAGGCGCCGGGAAAATCAGCCACGTGAGCTGATTCTCAAGCCCCCCCTTCGCTATCCCCCCCTTTCGCCTGACCCGATATCGGTACCTCTTGGCTTCCCCAAGCGCCGCGAAAGAACATCCTTGCTTCTCTCTGTTTCCGCGGCGCCCTCAGGGTCGCCGACGGGGGTTCGAATGGTTCAGTCAGTAGAGACGCTGACGGCGATGTAGGTAACGGCGATGTGGGTCTCGACATGGTAGTCGGTGGTGGTTCGTTGCCAACTCGATTACAGGAAAGCCTTGCTGCGTGTTTTGATGCGATGTGCTCTCTACGAGTGCGGCGTCGCAAGCATCAGGTTCCCAACCTCGCCGTCAACCAAGAGGAGGAGGACCAGGAGGAGGAGGAGGAGGAGGAGGAGGAGGAGCAGGATCATGATGAGGATGGCGAGCCAGAGACGCACGAGGAGAGGAATCACCATCTTTCTCGGGGCGGTCGATTGCAGGGGGCCAGAGAACCAGGGGGGCTCATTGCGGAAAGGGGTGCACCTGGTTTCGGCCCCGGCGCCCGGCGCTCCCATCGATATGGTGGCGCCTCCGCCGCTGGTGGGCGCTGAGAAAACCAGCTGCGTGAGCCGCTTCGCTAGGCCCCTCCTCGTCCGACCCGATTCTCACGGCGCCCAGTGGTCGGGGACCTGCCGAGGCCTCCAAGATGGGGCCGCAGCAGATGGGGCCGGAGGATCTCCCCGCATCGCCGATGCCTCGGCGGAGCGGCTCGACGCGGAGCCCGCTCTCCTCCGCCGTGGCGTCGGCGATGCAACGGCGCTGCGGCGCGCTCCTCCGACCCCATCTGCTCGGACCCCATCCAGGAGGCCTCTAAGCGGCCACCGCGACCCTCGGCGCCCCCGCCCCGCCGCCCTCGGCAGGGGCGACGGGGCGCGGGCGCGTCGAGCCGCTTCGCTGGGCCCCTCCTCCCCGCCTCGTCGCGGCAACTGGTGGTCGGGAACCTGCCACCGCGACCCTCGGCCCTGGCATCGCTCGGACGTGTGCATTTTTCTTTCGGCGAGGACCATCGAGGAGCATCCTTGATCATTTGGCGAAAAAACCACGCACGGAACCGAAAAAACCACAGGGAATGGACGTCCGAGCGATGGCCAGCGGCCGCCCCGCCCCACCGCCCCCCGGCAGGGCGGCGGCGGCGGCCGGCGCATCTCCAGCAGCGATGTGCTGTCGCGCGACGGCTCGCTGGGCGAGGCGGGCGGCGCCTTTTTTTTTTTTTGTTGTCTCGGTCCCACCCGACAGGCTATGATGTTCCAGCCTACTTTAGACAGGTTATGCTCAGCGAGCGAAGAACGGTATAAAATGAACTTTTTCGCTGTCGGGGGCGCCTGTCCCTGGGCGGCTTGAAAGTTCATACCCCTACGGTGCCACCGTAAGGGTATAAACTTTCCAGCCGCCCAGGGACAGGCGCCCCCGACAGCGAAAACGTTTATTTTATAACGTTCTTCGCTCGTTAATATGCTGTTCCAACCTACTTTAGCCTTGACCACCAGAAAGAGTTTCGAATGCCAAGAAGAGTACCGAAATGGAGGGTGTTCACGTTCTGGGCCCTGGGAGGCGATACTCGTTCGACACTGTTTCGATACCTTTCTGGGTGCGCAAAGTTATTTCTGGGATGTCATCCGTAAGTACGATGGGGGCAACGTAACCGATTGGGTTAGGTCGGGCATGTCCCCACAGGCGGATTTCGGGTGAAAAATGGAAATGTTCAAAAGTAGTTGAAAATCGTCCCCATGCATTATTTCTGGACTACTCTTGAATCTTTCTCCTGTAGAGGGACAGGCCCGACTTACCCATAGGGCTGCGGTTGCTGCAGGTTGGGGGGGAAGGGTCGGGGGCTCGTGGAGGGCGAGCTCTTCCAGGGTGGGGCTGGGCAACGGGCCCAGCCGGATGCTCCCGTGTCACGCGTCTCCTTCTTCCAGGGGCCGTTTGGAGCGATTTTCCCTCCCACCCCACCTTTGTGCCCCTGCTCCACCTCTGTGTGCCCCCCTCCGGAGGAGCACCCGACCCGCCTCGCCCCCTCGGCGCGCCGCGGGCCTCTTCGGGCCTCATGGGGTCCCATGGTGCTCCCCGCGCGCCTCGCCTCGCGGCTTCGACGAGCCACGGCTGCGTGCCGCGGCCGCCCGACCCCCCCCGGGGGCCACACTATGTCTGTCTGTCTGTCTATCTGTCAATCTTCACATGTATATGTAATGTACATATATATATATATATGTATATATATACATGTATACATATAACTATACACGCCTATATGTATACATATAACTATACACACCTATACACACACGTATACATCTATAGTGTATAAATATGTATATATAGATATATGTGTATATATACATATATCTATATATATATATATATATATATACATATATATATATATATATATATATATATCGGAGCAGGGCCCGGGGGCGGCCCAGGGCGCTGCCAGTAATCTCCATGGGGGGTGCAGGGCGCCCCCGGGAGCGCCCGAAGCGTCCCGGAGGGCCCCTGGGACCGCCAGGAACAGTTCGAGACCGCCCAAGACGGCCCGCGAGCGCTCCAAGACGCGCATAGCTAGCCTCAGGAATTGCCAGGAATGCCCGAAGACGTTCCAAGAGAGCTCCACGAGGCCCCGAAGGCATCCCAAGAGGCCTCCCAAGAGAGCCCCGACAAGCCAAAATCGTTGATTTTAGCGTTTTTTTTAGAGGTGTTTGGCCTTTTCGCTTTTTCGGGGTTCCGACGCTCCAAGACCGTCCAAGAGTCTCCCGAAACCGCTCCAAGACGGCCGAAGACCGCCCCAAGACCGCCCCAAGACGGCCCAAGAGACCCCCAAAATCGCCCCAAGACGGCCCAGGAGAGCCCCAAGATGGCCCAGGAGCCGCCCAAGACGGTTCCAGGAGAGCCCCGACAGGGCTTCAAGACTGCCTAAGCGAGCCCAGCGGTCCCCAAGAGGGCCCCGCGAGGCCCCAAGAGACCCCAAAGAGGCCTCCAAGAGTCTCCCTGGAGGCCCCCAGAGGCCCCCAAGATGCCCAAAAATGGCCCTGAGCGCGCCCCAAGACGCCTCCAGGAGAGCCCAACAGGCCTCTGAGAGGCCCCCAAGAGGCCCACTGGAGGCCCTCAGGAGTTCGTCCCCATCATGTTCCCGGAAGGCGGTCCGGGAACATGATTCCGCGCCTTGGAGGAGTATTCTGCGCCTTCGGAGGCGCCTTGGACGACGTACGTCTGTTTCTATAGATTGTCCTTCTCCTGTGTACACAATCCTACATGTTTTACGTATGTTCCTGTATATTTGTATATATGTGTGTGTATATATACAAGTGGCACGCGTGTGCCCAGGCTCATACAAAAAAATTGAAGGGGCGTTTGAAGCAGGAGTGAAATGCAACGTCGAAGTCGCACTCGAGCGCAAGTGGGGTTGCCACACCTTTCGATGTGTGTACCAGGGCCCCCCAGGAAGCCTCAGGAGGCCCGACTTGGATACCAGAAGAGGCTCCAGGAGGCCCCAGGATTGTGAGTGTTGTGCGTGTGTGTGTGTGTGTGTGTGTGTGTGTGTGTGTGATGTATGCTTTGTGTGGTGCGTGCTTTTTGTGTGTTGTAGGTTGTGTGTGTGTGTGTGTGTGTGTGTGTGTGTGTGTGTGTGTTATGTTTGTCTAGCGTGTGATGTGTTGGGCGTGATTTGTGTCTCTGTGTGCATGTAGTTCTGAAGCCCCAGGAGGCCCCAGGAGGCCCCAGGAGACCCCAGGAGGCTTCAGGAGGCCCCAAGAGGCTCCAGGAGGCCGCAGGAGGCCCCAGGAGGCCCCAGGAGGTTTCAGGACACCCCCAGGAGGCTCCGAGGCGGGGTCTGGGGTGCCAGAAGGTTCAGAAGGCCCAGGAGGCCCCAGGAGGTTCCAGGAGGCCCCCAGGAGGCTCCGAGGCGGGGTCTGGGGCTCGATTTTGGAAGGTTTTTCGAAGCGAAACCGCCATTCCCTGAGAATCGGGGTCACAATTATTGAAATTACCATGTGTTTTTGAAGGTTTTATGTTAAAATGTTGAAATTCCGATGTGTTTTTGGACCCTGACGTCACGATCTGCGTGAGGGGGGCCACCGATTTTCAGAATTTCGAGGATGTCCCGAGCGAAACGCCCAGAAAAATCGCGGACGCGTGCTGGACCAGGGGTGGGCCTCACTTTGCCCAGTGGTTGTGGTCCCCCCCCGCTGGAGACGCCAGAGCGCTCCCAGGACCTTCTAAAATGGCTCCAGGACGCCCTCAGGACAGCCCAAGAGAGGTCCGAAGCTGCCCGGGAGCACTCCAAGACGGTTAAAAAGTTGCCAAAGCGTCCCAGCAGGTCTCCGACGGCACTCCCGGGAGTGGCCCAATAGGAAATTGTCACTGATTTTTAGTGGGTTTTAAATGGTTTTGGCGTTCTCTCCAGTTCGGCTTCCAGACGCTCCAAGGCGGCCCAAGATGCCCGAAAGATCGCCTCAAGACGAGCCCAGAGGCCCCCAAGAGACCACCGAGACAGCCCAGGAGGGCCCCAAGACTGCCCAGGAAGCTTCCAAGACGGCCCAAAAGAGCTCCCAGAACACTCCAAGAGGAGCCCCAGATGGGGGACACGAGCTGACATTTCGAGTCCTCGCCCACCAGAAGCTCCCAAGAGGCCCCCAGGAGTCCGCAAGAGGCTTCGAGAGGCCCCCAGGAAGCTCCAAGAGGCCTCCAAAAGGCGCCAAAAGGGCCCCGCAAGGCTTCCAGACGCTGGTGATAATGACAATGATGATTATGCAGGGCGGCCTCAGGCCCACAATCTAAATCCCCAATACTGCTCACGCGGCATGCAAGACGCTGCGGAGATATCCTCGAGTTCGGCGAGGGAGCTTCGGAGACGACGGTGACGAAAATGATGACGATGATGACGACTAGTATGAAGTTGACGACGACGATGATGATGATGATGAGGATGATGATGATGATGATGATGATGATGAGGAAGAACATTATGATGATGATGATGGTGATGATGATGATGATGATGATGATGATGATGATGATCATGATGATGATGATGATGATGATGATGATGATGATGATGATGATGATGATGATGATGATGATGATGATGATGATGATGATGATGATGATGATGACGATGATGATGATGATGATGATGATGATGATGATGATGATGATGATGTTGACAGTGGGACTGATGATGATGCTGGTGATGTTGATGTTGATGATGGTGATCGTGATGTGAGCGATGGTGGTGATGATGATGGTGGTGATGCTGACGATCATGATGACGATGACGGTGATGCCGTTGAGGATGGTGATGCTGACGATCATTATGATGATGCTGCTGATGGTCAGGGTGATAACGCTGATGCTGCTAATAATGGTGGCGATGCTGTCTATGGTGCTGTGATGCAGGAGTGGGCGGATGATGAAGATGATGACGATGATGATGACGATAACGATGACGGCGATCACGACGACGACGACGATAATGATGACGATGGCGATGATGAGGATGATTATGTTGATAATTCAGGTGACGATATTGACGATGATGACGACGATGGCGATGATGACGATGGTGATGACGATGTTGCTGCTGATGGTGGTGATAGTGACGATTGTGATGATGGTGATGGTCATGGTGATGATGACGATGCCGCTGACGATGACGCCGGATATGATTGTGATGAGGATGGCGATGATGACGATGACGATTATCCTAGCTAGAACTTGAGCGCGCGCGAAGCGCGCGCGATGCTTCTAGTATATATATATGTGTATATATATGTATATCTATATATATATATATATATATATATATATACATATATATATATATATATATGTATACACATACATAAGACATGCGTGCGTCGGTATCTCATGGCCTTCGGCCCGTCCCGCCAGCGTGCCTGGGTTGTTGGCCATATGGCTCTAGGATGTTCGTTGGGATGTCGCGGGAGGCCTGTCGGGGGCCTCTTCTGGGCCGTTTTGGGGACTCTTGGTGCGTCTTTTGGGCCTCTTGGGGGTCTATTGGGGCTTCTTGCGGGGCTCTTCGAGCCTCCTTAGGGCCTCCTTGGGGCTTCCTCGGGGCCTCTTGGGGCGGAAGGCTCGGATTTACGGTTCGTATTCCCTCTCTTGGGCCTTTCTTGGGGCTTTTCTTGTGCCTTCCTGTGCCGTCTTGGGCGCCTCTGCGGCCGTCTCGGATCTCTCTCGGGCCGTGTTGGGACCTTCCCGGGGCCCCGGGCGACCTTTTGGGCCGTCTTGGGGCGGTCCTGGGGCCTTTTGGGCCTTTGGGCAGTTTTGGAGCTTCGGGAGCTCGAAAAGTCGAGGAACCCCAAATCATTGAAACACCTTTCCGAACAACAAATCGCATTGGCCTCTCGGGGCGCTCTTGGGAAGGCTCTTGGGGCTCTTTTGGGGCGTGGCGAAGGCCTCTTGGGCCGTCTTGGGGTCTTGGACCGTGTTGGGGGCCTCTCGGGGCCCTCTTGGCCCATCTTCGGGGCCCTCTTGCATCCGATTGGGTCGTGCGACGAGATGCCCCGGAGGCCCGGGGGCACGCGACCAGCCCCGCGAAATTCGGCAATTGGGGGTCTGGGCCCCCACGAGCTCAGGAGTGATGATGCATGCCTCGACTTGGCATCGCTCGGACGTGTGCATTTTTCCTTCGGCGAGGACCATCGAGGAGCATCCTTGATCATTTGGCGAAAAAAGCATGCACGAAGCCACAGAAAGCACAGGGAATGGACGTCCGAGCGATGGCGAGTCGAGGATTCGGGGAATGACCTGAGGGCACGCCCACTCCGTGCCCAGAGGCACGGCGGCGGCGATGCGTTTGTCGTGTGCAGGCATCCCGGTGGCGCGCGGCAGTCCCGCTGCGGCTGCCGGTGCGCAGGCATCCTGCTGCGCCACCGCCTGGCGGCGGCCCTTCAGCGCGAGTGTAACTGACGCGAGCGGTGGTGTGCGCGCAGGACTTGAAAACAACATATGCGCACACGCTCGCACACACACGCACGCACGCACGCGCGCACACGCACACACACAACACAACACAACACAACACAACACAACACAACACAACACAACACAACACAAGACAAGACACCACACCACACCACACCACACCACACCACACCACACCACACCACACCACACCACACCACACCACACCACAACACAACACAACACAACACAACACAACACAACACAAGACAACACAACCCACCACAACACAACACAACACAACGCACAACACACAACACACAACACACAACACACAACACACACATTGATGCCTCCCCCCATCTCGCCGCCCGTCGTCGGCCAAGCTGTGCTGCCAGGTGGACCCCAGCGGTGCGCTGGAGATGGTCCATTTCATCGAGGACGTACCTCGTTATTTCTGCTCTCCTCTTCTTCTTCTTCTTTGTCCCAGGCCGCCGTTGATCATGCTCGCCAGAACAGTCTCAAACCCGACCGACGCCGACGGGGCAATTGAGTCAGCTCTTCCAGCGTATTCCCTCTAGGAGTGGATGGGTGCTGCGAAACCCGAAGGAGACGGCCCCCATCCCCGCCTGGGGTGGTAGATGGGTCAGCGGGGCCAAGGTGGTTTTCTTTGGTGAGGGTAGATATTGTTTTACTTGTGCCGAGTTGTGTCTTAGAATGGAAGCCTGAGCTTGATCATCTGCTTGTCTTGAAATTTTTCCATGCTCTCAAGCAGCAGCGAGCAGCTCGAAGGCCCCTACCACCTTGCCAGCCAGTTTCCAGGGTGACCCGTTCATTTTCTACGTGCACGGCGGTTCCGCACACCAGTTGCCCCGCAGACGCCAACGGATGTTGTTGGTATGATCCTGTCTCTCTGAGTGTGCGATACCGCACAATCGGCGTTCGCTGTTTTCCGCAAGTTCGGCGATCAGGGCACTGACCAGATGCCCAGCCCGCGCACTGGAGGCGGAGTGAAGCCCGAGATCTGTCAGCTCTCCCCACGATGTGCACTGGCACCGCGTCGATCGGGTCGTTATTGCACTGGCCGGTTGCACTGCGACTGCCTGCTTTTGTAGCACACGCATCGAACGAGGATTGCAGCCGCAGATGTGCAGATGTCTTCTTGTAGAAGTCAAGAAAGGTCGGCGTGTCCGCTGATGTCCCTGCCAGTTTCGATTGGCTGCTACCTGAGATCGCTGGGATCCCCGAGCCAGAGACCACTCGACCCATGGAATCGGCAGCCCCATAGCCGGAGTCAGCTCAGCATCTCTTTTCGATGACCGACCACGCCCTCGCTTCGACCGCAGGAGGAGGGCATCGGCGACGAGGACGCGTTGCTGTACGCTCTCTTCGCATGCCTCCTTCAGCAGGGCTTGCGAGGAGGAGGAGGAGGAGGCTCACGAGGAGAAGTTAAAGGAGGAGGAGGATTAAGAGAAGGAGATGTGGTGGAAGGGCTCGCCACAGAGAGGACGCATACCCCTGGTTTCGCGACCGCGTGGAGTCAGGATGGGGCCAGGCAGGGGTTCTGTGAAAGCGTTCCCTGTCTATCCCCCCCCACATCCGCAATGCAATATAATTTGCCACTCTGCAGCCACAGTTCCTGTGACCTCAGGTGTCTGCAGTTTTGGAACCCACCAAGCTGTAGAGTAGCCAGGAGAACCCTCGCGAGATGTCGGCCACGTGTCGGAGGAGAGCGAATGGGGGGGAAGGAAGCTGACTCAAACTGCTGCATGCAGCCTGTTTCGGCTTCGCCGCCTGGCACATGGCACATTCCTCGAAACATGTCGCCCCACGCGCCTCTAAGCGCCCGAAAAACAGCTGCGCGCAGCTGATTCTCAACTTCCCTCTGCTAACCAGCGGGGTATCAAGAGCAATGTTTACCAGCGTGGACCTCAAACATCGACATTATTCGTGTCACAACATGTGTATGACCGAAACTATCTGTTGCAATACCCACGTGCATGGCGCGATGTGTGCGATGCTGCGATGCAGTATGCGTTGCAACGTATGCCGTGCAATGTATGTGGCGCAATGTCTGTGATGCAAGCCATGTGGTGCAAGCGTTGGGGTGTGCGTGCAGTCTATGTGGTGCAATATATCCAAGAGGCTTACCCATTGGTCGCTGAAAGTATGTATTTTTGGATTCCCAGATTCCGATCGACTTGCGGCGCCTTCCTACTTCAATTACCGAGTGGCTTCACCGTTTCCGTCATCTTTAGGGGGCTGGTGGCGGACACCCAATCTATTTTCAACGCCTTCCTGCTTCATGTTTCTGCTTACTTCTTCCGACCGATGGGTACGTCATTCTGTCGACCCAGAGCAGAGGTCAGAAATTAGCGGTTGTGGTGGCTGTGAGGTGACACGTCTCAAGTTACCCCGCTGGAAATATGTCAGCTTCAGTTGTCCGTCTTGGGCCTTCCTGGTGGCCTGGCTGGGACTCTCTCGGGCCGTCATGTGGCCCTTGCGGGCCATCCAGGGGCTTCCTCGGGGTTCTCTCGGGCCGTCTTAGAGCAGTCTTGGACGCACCTGGAGCCGTCTTGGTTTAGATAACAGATGCGAGTTTGGTGGCAATTCTACATTTTCTCAAGGGGGATTTGCGATTTTTGCTTCTCGGGGCCCTCTCGGGGGTTCTCGTAGAGCTCTCTGTGGGCGTCTCGGAGGCTTCTTGGGCCCTCCTCGGCGTGTTCGAACGCAGCGTGAACCAACCTAGATCGCATCTTGGGCATCTGGGAGGCCACGGAGTGCGGAATTCGAGGCTCTGGAGGCCCTGGGGGCGCGTTGTCAGGGCGCGGGCGCGGGACCCGCAGACAAGGCAAACAGTTTGCGGGCGAGGTCCTTGGGGGCCTTTTGGAGACCGCTGATGGAGACTGTTTGGGGGCCTCTGGGAGCCTCGGTTGGTCTTCTCGAAGGCCTCCTGGGGCCTTTGGGGGGTTCTTGGGCTTCTGCTGGTTGTGTCGGGGGCTCTCTTAGGTATGTATGTATGCCTGCCTGCCTGCCTATCTGCATGTATGTATGTCCGCATGTGTGTATGCATGCATGTCTGTCAGTCAGTCAGTCTGTCCGTCTGTCTGTCTGTCTGTCTGTCTGTATGTCTGTATGTATGTATGTATGTATGTATGTATGTATGTATGTAAGTATGCATGCAGACATGCATGTATGTATGTATGCCTGTATGTATGTATGCATGTATGCATGTATGTATGTATGCGTGTCTATGTAGGTATGCGTGTATATGTATGTGTGCGTGCATGTATGCATGTATGCGTACATGTATGTATACATGCACGCATGTATGCAGGTCCATGCGTGTATGTATATCTATATATGGGTGTATGCATGTGCATGTGCGTGTTTGTGTGTATACATATCTGTATGCACGTACGTGTGTATACATGCATGCACGTATGCACGCATGACTGCATGACTGCATGCATGACTGTATGCATGCATGTATGCTTGTATGCATGCGTATATGTATGTATACATGCAAGCATTCACGCATGTATGTATGCACGTAGTGCATGCAGTACATGCGATGCCATGCTATAGACATGTGTGCATGTACGTATGCATGCATGCATGTATGCATGCATGTATGTATGCATATGCATGTATGCCTGCATGCATGA
>CAUYUJ010018849.1:227774-237774 GCA_963575745.1 Prorocentrum cordatum
GATGTGTCGCCGATTCCAGGTCGATGTTCCCCCCCCCCCCGAGCCAGTGCCCCCCGTCGTTGCTCCTCAGCAGGGGTCGCCGGGGGGCCGCCAGTGTTGCTTGTCAGGGAGCCTCCGCGGATTCGATCGGTGCGGCGGCTCGATCGGCCGTCGTGCCGCTGCTGCGTCGCAGGCGGCCCTTCTAGGCGTCCAGCCTGATGCTGCTGGTGATCATTATGATAACGATCATGATGCTCATGATGGTGATGCCGATCACGATCCAAATTTAGCTGATGACGATGAAGATGCTGCTGATGACGATGATGCTGCTGCTGCTGCTGCTGATGATGATGATGATGCGGAGGTTGATGATGTTAAGCATTATGGTGATGAGGGTTATAATGTCGACGACGACGACTATTTGACACGTATGATGATGATGGTGCTGCTTATGCTGATGATTATGGTTGTAGTGATAATTATGATGCCGATGCTGACGATGCTTATGATGATGCTGATCCTGATGATGATGCTGGAAATGATGGTGATGACGATCATGATGCCGGTGATGATGCCGATGACGATAACGATGCCGATGACCACGTTGATGATGCTGATGATGATGCTATTGCTTGTGATGGTGATGATGCTGATGATGACGATGACAATGCTGACGATGATGGTGCTGCTGCTGATGAATGATGGCAATGATAGTGATGATGATACTGATGACGATGATAATGATGTTCCTGCTGATGATATTGATGATGACGATGATGATGATGCTGCTGATGATGATGATGATGCTGACGCTGATGCTGATGCAGATGATACTGATTATGGTGATGATGCTAATGATGATGATGATGATGATGATGATGATGATGATGATGATGATGGTGATGATGATGCTGATGCTGATGATGATGATGATGATGGTGATGATGATGATGATGCTGATGATGATGCTGATGATGATGATGATGATGATAACGATGCTGATGCTGATGCTGATGATGCTGATGATGTTGATGCTGATGATGCTGTTGCTGGTGTTGCTGATGATGATGCTGATGATGATGATGATGATGATGATAACGATGCTGATGCTGATGCTGATGATGCTGATGATGTTGATGCTGATGATGCTGTTGCTGGTGTTGCTGATGATGATGATGATGCTGATGATTATGATGATGATGATGATGATGATGCTGATGATGCTGATGATGATGAGGATGATGATGATGATGATGATGATGATGTTGATGATGATGTTGATGATGATGATGATGATGATGATGATGATGAGATGATGATGATGATGATGATGATGATGATGATGATGATGATGATGATGATGATGATGATGATGATGATGATGATGATGATGCTGATGCTGATGCTGATGCTGATGATGATGATGATGATGATGATGATGCTGATGATGCTGATGATGCTGATTATGAGTATGATGGTGATGCTGCTGCTCATAATGATGATGAGGAAACTGCTGCTGATAGGAGGACGAAATAAATCGCGACGACGAGGAGGAGGAGGAGGAGGAGGAGGATAACGAGGAGGAGGAGGAGGCGGAGGAGGAGGAACGAGTACGTAACACTCCGCAGTTGCGGACAAGAGTGAGGGGGCTGCGAGGACGTCCTCAGTCTGCGAGGCTTTTCAGAAACCCGCCGCAGGCGCCTAACTTTTTTTATGCCACTTATGCAATGAGCCCGCCGCAGGCGCCGATGTCTTCGTTAAAGCATTGTGGGTGGATCGCGGGGTGGGTCGCGGTTGGGTCGCGCCAGGGTCGCGGGTGGGTCGCGGGGTGGTCGCGGGGTGGGTCGCGGGTGGGTCGCGGGGTGGGTCGCGGGGTGGGTCGCGGGTGGGTCGCGGGTGGTCGCGGGATGGGTCGCGGGGTGGGTCGCGGGGTGGGTCGCAGGGTGGGTCGAGAGGTGGGTCACGGGGTGGGTCGCGGGTGGGTCGCAGGGTGGGTCGCCGGGTGGGTGGCAGGGTGGGTCGCGGGTGGCTCGCGGGTGGGTCGCGGGCGTGTCACGGGGTGGGTCGCGGGTGGGTCGCGCAAGGGTCGCGGGCTGAGTCGCGGGTGGGTCACGGGGTGGGTCGCGGGGTGGGTCGCGGGGTGGGTCGCGGGTGGGTCACGGGGTGGGTCGCAGGGGGGACGACGACAACAAACAACAACAACGCAACAAGCATAATCCTCACCACGGATCCCCACTAGAGCCACGCACCCAGGGACAATGAATGACCGCTCGGTCCCCTCACTCTGATAAGGAACGGGAAGAAGTATGACCAGTGAGAGTAACAAGAGTAGGCAGATCATGTTGAGGAGATCGGGCGCCTTTCTCTCTTTCGCCGTGAGGTTCGAAGTAACATGTGCCAGGTACTATGAATCTGTACAGGAGGAGGATCAGGAGGCAGGGGACGATGCTGAGAAGGGAGATGTACAGGATGGGGGCCAGGAGGAGGAAGCAGAGGAGAAAGACGCAGAGGAGGAGGAGGAGGAGGAGGAGGAAGATGAGGAAGAACGGGCATTGCTTCGTGGCGTCCAGGCTGAGGTCGTATCGATTTCCAGGAAGACTGGGAGGAGGAAGAGGAGGAGGAGGAGGAGGAAGAGGAGGAGGAGGAGGAGAAGGAGGAGGAGGAGGAGGAAGAAGAGGAGGACGAGGGGGAGGACGAGGAGGGAGCCGAGCCTCGGCGACGGCCGCTCCCAGGACCTGCCCCCGCTGGAGCACAGCGAGGGCGACGACGGCAGCCAGGGCCCCGCCCCCGCCGCGGCCCCTCGTGGGCGGCTGCTCAGGGGGAAATGCAGTGGGGGCCCTGAAGAAGAAACCCTTTTCGTTGGGGAGGGGCTCCGCGTTCCTGAAGTGTTTCACAGCTTGCCTCAGGCTTTCCTTATGTCTTCGACCGGAAATCGAAGGTTCACTTTATGGAGAAAAGGGGCCTCGTTCCTTGCTTTGGGTTCCTTAGGTCAACGCCCCGACTGTAAGGGGGGCGGAGGCGGCAGCGACCGTGCCGGCCAGGGGGTGGGCGCCGTGGGGGCCCCCTCCCCGGGCGGGCCGTCGGAGCCCCTCCGCCGCGCGTGGGGGCGGGGCGGAGGCCCGCGCGCGCGGCGGGCGTGTGTGAGGTGTGCGCCCGGGGCCCTCCTGTGAATTTCGGCTCGCTCCGCGTCCTCCTCCTCGTCCTCCTCCTCCTCCTCCTCCTCCTCTTCTCCTCTCTTCCTCCTCCTCTTCCTCCTCCTCTTCCTCCTCCTCCTCCTCCTCCTCCTCCTCCTCCTTCTCCTCCTCTTCCGCGCGGCCCCGCGCGTGCAGCTGCCGCACTGCCGGCTGCTGCACGCGCGGGGCCGCGCACAGGGGCCGCCCCTTCCACGCGGTGTGCAACGCGGGCGGCCTGCGCGAGGCACCTAGGCAACGTCGCCCCTCGGGCGAGGCGCGGGCGACGGCGCCCGGCCCGCTCGAGCACGCCGGGGGGGCGCGCGCAGGCCAAGCGATGGACGCTTCACGCCTGCGCGGTCGGGTGCGTGAGGTCACCGTCCAGGCGCTCACCGCCCGTGCCCCGATGAGTTTACTGCAGCGCCCCAGTGCTCTCTGACTGCCTCTTGGAGACGAGTCGCCGCCAACTGAAGAACGTGTTGGACCATCGTGGGCGGGAAACACTCGGTAGCAAATCATGGGGCCTGTTTTTGTCTGTCCCTCTGGAGACTGCATGATTTGCGTCTGCTAGCGTCTGCTTATCGATGCGATAGTGCTGGTTCATCGTCGATTGGCGTTGACTTTTAGCGTCGGCTGGCGTCAGTGAGCGTCGACTCGCAGGAGCCCGCAGGACGGTGTGCGGTGTGGAAGGCTGCCGTGAGCTACCGCCACGGGGAAACACATCCGCGTCCACGGCCTCGCGGGCCTGGCTCCCGGGGCGCGTCCCCGTGGACACGAGACGTGCTCTCGTGGAAGCCCCGCGCGGGACGCTTCCATGCGACTGCGTATCCATGGGATCGCGCCCCGGAATCGATACTACAATTATGTCGGGCGTGTCCCCCTACAGGAGGATTTTCGAGGGGGGAAACAATACCCCCCAAATGCCCCCCAAAGGTCAAACAATATTCAAAAAATAGTCCCCAGACTATTTTTGGATGATGTTTTGATTATTTTTGGGGTATTCCTTATTTTTCGACGAAAATCCCCCTGTAGGGGGACAGGCCCGACTTAAGACTAAGAGGGCGTGACTACGGTTATGTTCACCGCTCGTGGGAGCCAGCTGTGCCCTGCCAGCGGCCAGCCGGCTGTCCCCTGGGCCCGGATTCCTCTCTCCAGAACAGCTTGCCCCACAAGTCTACGAGAGAACACGACCTGGGCAGGTCGACTGGGGGGCAGTTCGAACGTCTGCTCAGATAGAGGGACGAGGCCCTTTCTTCTTGAAACGATCCACGCTCTGCATAAGCGTGCCCTCCTCCTCGCCCCCTGCCCCCTTCGACCTGCCGTCATATCTGGGCGTCGTGTGGGAAACACGCAGCCATGGCAGGAACTTGCCGTACCCAGTCATTCCCACTGTCCGTTGGGCCAGCAAATGGGCATCGATATTTTTACGCCCGAGATGCCAGCGGATACTGCCGCCGCCACGATCGACTCACCTGCGGTTACGGCGCCCGCACCATCCAGCGAGCTGCCCTCGGACCACCAGGCTGCCACAGTCAGGCACGCCTGTTGGCTGACTGTAGCCGTGCATTCCCTGGCGGACGTGTGGGCAATTTGAGTGAAGTGCTCCTCCAGGCCCCGCTGGCCGCGGCGCCCGATACGTTCTTCTCCAGAGCCGCCGGGCTTACGGTATCCCCGATGCCTTCGTCCGACGTCATCTTTGTCCTGCCCCCGTCTTGCGCAGTGCCAGAGATCGCGGCATCGCTGCGTTGCGTTTCTCCTGTTCTCTGCCGCCGCTGGGCGAAGCCCCCCCCCCTCGGGAGGGAGGAACAGCGACAGCACCGCCACGAGAGGTGCCGCCTCCGGCGAGGAGGTCCACGATGCCTCCCCGAGCTGGGGACACGGGGGCGTCTCGAGCTGGGAGGGGGTTCGCACCACCAGGAATACCCCCCCTGGTGTTCCGCTTGGTTCTCGGCCTCCCAGGTCCGAGCAGATGGGGTCGGAGGATGGCGCCACATCGCCGATGCATCGCCGATGCGGCTCGATGTGGACCCCGATGTCCTCCACGCCGACGTCGCCAGTGTATCCCGCATCGCCGATGCCTAGCCGATGCATCGCCGATGCGGCGATCCTCCGACCCCATCTTCTCGGACCCCATCTAGGATCGGCGGCGAGCTAGAGGGGGAAGTGAGAAGGGGCGGGCCTTCTGAGAAGGCTCGGAAGTCCCCCAGCCTTCTGGAGAAGGTTTCTGAACCTTCCCCGACAACGCACCAAACCTCTCAGAAGGCGCGAGGGCTTCTGAGAAGTCCCGCCGCCTCCTGAGAAGGCCTTCTCCTTCGCACTCCCCCCCTCTCGCTCGCCGCCGATGGGAGGCCCCTGTTGTCCCCATCCTCCCCCCCGCGGCGGGTCCCGCGGGCAGGCGACGCCATGGCGCCGCCTCGGCTCGGAATTCGAGGGGGTCCAGGCGAGCCAGGGGACCGCGAGCGTCGCGCCGCGCGCGCGGCGGCGCGCGCGGGCGCTGGCGGAGGCTGGTGGGGAGGGAGGCTCTCTCGCTCAACGGAGGTATGGGATGGATCCGCACTCCTCCGCACATTGTGATGAGCAGCTTTGGGCTTTGGGAGCTAGAACAAACACGACTGGACATCATGAACCAATTTATCAACATGGGGGGATGAGGAGGGGGGGGGTTGAGGGGGGGAGGAGGGAGTGACAGGAGGGTGAGGAGGGACAGGGACGAGGAGGAAGGAACAGGAGGGAGAGTCGGACGCGAAGGAGATGGAGGCGCAAGGATGATGATGACGATGATGATGATGATGCTGATGATGATGAAGATGCTGATGAGGATGAGGATGATGATCAGGATGATGAACATGATTATGATGATGCTGCTGATGCTGATGAGGACGCTGATGATGCTGTTGATGCTGATGATGATGCTTATGATGAGGATGACGATAATGATGATGCTTGCTACCGCTGCTGCTGTTGCTGATGCTGCTGCTGATGATGATGCTGATGATGGTGACGATGATGATGACGTTGATGCTGATTATGATGATGCTGCTGATGGTAATTCTGACGCTGAGATTGATGAGGTTGACGCTGCCGATGATGTAGATGCTGCGTACCAGTGCGATTATGGTGCTTGTGATGATGCTGATGATGATGATGATGCTGATGATGATGCTGATTCTGATTATGACGATGCTGATTCTGATGATGATGCTGCTGATGCTGATGCTCATGCAGATGCAGCTGATGATGATGATGCTGATGCTGATGGAGGTGAAGGATGAGGATGAGGATGAGGAGGGTGAGGATGAAGAGGACGGGAGGGATGATGCTAGAGTGATCGGCGATGCGGTAGGGAATGGTTGGACGAGGATGGAGAAGGGTGGAGGGAGGAACAGCGAGGAGCAGAGACGAGAGATGAGGAACGACATGTACGAGGAATGATGGGGGATGATTGGAGGAGCGAGAGGGAATGAGCGTTTTTTGCTTTTTGGATGGTGGTGGTTTCGTATATGTATGTAGATACACACAACAATTGGCTTCGGTCCATCCCGCAACTGTGCATGGGTTGTGGGTGAGAGTTCTCAGGGAGGCTTCTTGGGGTCTCTTCGGAGCGCTCTCGGGGGCCTCTTGGGGCAGTTTGGGGGCCTCTAAGGGTTCGAAGTATCCGTGCGGGTTCCTCATCTGGGCCCCCTCTTTGAGCTGTTTTTGGGCCCTCCTGGGACGTGTTGGGCGCCGTCTTCCAGCCCTCTTGGGCCGTCTTGGGGCTTTTCTGGGAGCCTCTGGGGCCGTCTTCGGGCAATCTCGGGGGCCTCTTGGGCCATCTTGGAGCGTCGGGGAGCCAACAAGGCGAGAAGGCAAAAAAACCTTCAAAACCATTGGAACACCATCGGGAAACTCTTGGGGCGTCTTGGGGGCCTCTTGGGTGGTGTTAAAGGCCATCCTGTGCGTATTGGGGCGATCTTTCGGTAACTCGGGACTCTCTTCCTCTTAGGTCCCTCTCGGGCCCGAACAGGTAACGCGACAACGCTCCCTGGAGCTCAGGGGGCACGCGCCATGCCCAAGAAGATCTGGGACTTTCGGGGTCTGGGCCCCTGAGAAACTCCTCAGGACCGAGGGGAGGCCCTGGGGACTAGGCAAGGTACCCGACACGCCCACTCCGTGCTCAGGGGCACGGTGGCGGATGACATAATTGACGACCTACGCGAGATCATGCCCGTTGGTCTAGCCCACCTGGATGGGGTCGGAGTAGATGGGGTCGGAGGATCACGCCGCATCGCCGATGCATCGCCGATGCGGCTCGATGTGCAGCCCGATTTGATTCACATCGACGTCGCCGATGCATCGCCGACGTCGACGGTGCATCGCCGGCACATCGCGGATGCATCGCTGTTGCATCGCCGATGCATCGCCGGTTTGTCGGCGATGCATCGGGCGTGGCAGTCTGTCCCCCCCCGGGCTACCGCGCGCTTGCGTCCTGCATGTGCGTCGAAGGCGTCGCCCTCAGCGTCGCGCAGCGGCTGTCTGGGGCTAGCGATGGCGCGCTGGCGCCCTGCTATCGCGGGGCGCTGGACATCGTGGTCTGTGACACGCTGCGGTGCCACTGTCAGATGGAATTCGGTCGGGGGGGCCCTGCGCCGTGGGCGCTGATATTGGCGACAAGGCGCTTAAGGAATGGCGTGAAGTGGGGCCATGGCTGGGCCTGGCGGCGCGGCGCGAGCACCCCTGGATCGCAGTCGCGCAGCGTGGCGGGGTGGGCTTCGCGCGGGTGGCGCCGCTGGAGGAGAAGGGCGCTTTCGGTGTGGGTCAGGCGCCGCGGGCGCAGCAACTATGCTCCGCGGCGACGTCGCGCCCCCCGCTTGCGGAAATGTGATCGGGCACAGCGACGGGGGGTCAGGATGCGCGATGCATTCGCCTTCGGTCGCGCGCGACTGCCGCGGTTTCGCGCCCGCGAAGGGGCCCCGCGGGCGCCCGATAAAGGTTGATATTTCTGTGCCTGGCCAGAACATGCGCGGAAAGGCGCTCGTGAGGTCGGCCGGAGTCGCGCCCCGGAAATGCAATGGCGCACAGCGTCGCGTTTCCACTCGAGCCTCGCCGCCCCTGCGCGCGCCGTCGGACTCGGCGGCGACGGCCGCCTGTGACCGGCGCGCTGCGGCCGCGCAGCGGCAGTATCTAGTCCTCAACAACGGGTGCGTGGCATGAGTTCGCGGAAGCAGCGCGTTTGCGCGCCGCTGAACTTGGCGGCGGCGAAGTTGTCTGGTGTTCAGTGTCTGGTGTTCAGTGTCTGGTGTTTAGTGTCTTCGCGGAAGACCCGTCGCTGAATTTCAGGAGGGGAAACAACACACAGACACAATTAATCGGCGATTCCCTCGAAAATATGGGGAAATATGGAAAGTGGGGGGGAAGACGAAAGCCACACAAATATGGGAAGATGTAGGGGAATGTCTTTTCATGTGTGTGTGTATTTATTTGTGCGTCCTGGGGCCCCTTCATAGTTGCGCCGCTTACAGGTGCTTGCTCGTGCTCCTGTTCCTCCGCGCGCCAGTTCCTCCGGCCCCGGGCCCGGACGCCCCTCCTTCTCGTCGCCCTTTCTTTCCAGGCCTGGATGCCCCTCCTCTTTCTCGCCCTGTTCCTTGAGTTGTCGCGGGCTGTGAGTTCTCACTCTTGAAGAAGAATAATTGTTACTTCCTCCCTCCCAGTGCACGTCGTGTTTTTTTGTTTATGTTTGTTTGTCCATTGATGTGCCCCGTTTGGGACCCGCACCCTGTTTTTTAGCCGGGGGAAGTCTTTGTGCTCAAACTGTATTGTTGGTTCTTGGTTTACAGCGCCAGCGGTTCCCGCTTGACACTTCCTTGCGATGTATGTCGACATCGCGCTCTCGCGCGGGACATGTCTACAATCTATGCAGGAATCGCGCTCTCGCGTGGGGACTTCCCTGCAACTTACTGAAACGCTGCGCCCTCGAAATTGAGGAACAAGGCTTTCGTGATGGGTTTAGGAATCGCGCTATCGTCTGGTGCGTCCTCGCGATTCACGCGGGACGCACGCTTTCAGCAGCCCGCCTGCTCGACGTGGCCGCCCGTGCCCGCCTTCCTGACCCGCCCGTTCGGGTCAGCTCACCCGATTTGCCCGCCTGGTTTTGCCACGTGTTTTTGGCTCCCAGCATTTCTCCTGCTAATGCACATCCTGGTCCATCCTCCTCCCTCTCCCTTGTCCCGTCCTTCCATCCGCCCTCTCTTCCCCTGTCTGAGGGGCTGCGCGAAACACGCGTCGTAGGTGAGACAAGTATTCCCCCAATGGGGGCGCGATCGAATATGAAGGGGGCGTATACCCAGGGCTTGGGATAGACGTGTTGACGCGAGCAGATCAGAGCGAACAGTCCTAAACATGTCGTTGTTGCAGTTGAATTTCACATGTGAACTAAATAATAAATGTTGTTGGTCCCTCCCTCCGGTAACCATTTCCTTTGCGAATCACGTGTTTTCCTTTGGGTTCGCACCCTTTTTTCCCAAAGGGAAACGACGGGTCACCAAACTATTTCCTTCGGCCCCCAGTTTACAACAACAGAGGCTCCCGCCTGAGATCCATCACAATGTATTCCCCAACCGCAATTTCGCGTGGGACGTTTTCACAAGTTATGCAAGAATCGCGCTCTCGCGTGGGACTTCCTCGCAATTCACTCAGTCGCCGCGCTTTCGACACTCAGGAATCCCGCTCTCGCTGAGGATCTCTCCGCGATTTACTTCGGACTTGAAATGCCGCTCGAAAGTTTGTCGCAATTCATGCAAGACGCACGCTTCAGCAACCTGCCTGCTCTTGTCGCCTGGGCCCGTCTTCCCGACCCGCACGTTCAGGTCTGCCCA
>CAUYUJ010018849.1:247774-295274 GCA_963575745.1 Prorocentrum cordatum
CTTCCTCGACGTCACAAGGGGGCGGGGCGCAACGTATGGTCTCTCACCGTGGTCTGTATACGCGCCAATGCCGCAGGGTCTAGCAGGCGTGGCACTTTCTCGACGCCAGAAGGGGGGTGCGCAGGGGGTGGTCACCCACCGCGGTTTCTATACGCGCCAATGTCGCAGGGCCTAGCTGGCGTGACACTTTCTCGACGCCAAAAAAGAGGTGCGCAGGGCGTGGTCTGACCGCGATCTCTATACGCGCCGATGTCGCATGACTACGCAGGCGTTGCCCTTTCTCGGCGCCAGCGGGGGAGCGCAAGGGGTCTCTCAGTACGCGCCAGTGTCGCAGGGCCTAGCAGGCGTGGCACTTTCTCGACGTCAGAAGGGGGTGTGCTGCGGGCGGTCTCTCATCGCGCTCTATGTACGCGCCAACGTCGCAGGGCCTAGCAGGCGTGGCACTTTCTCGACGTCAAAAGGAAGTGTGCAGGGGGTGGTCTCTCACCGCGGTCTTTATACGCGCCAATGTCGCAGGGCCTAGCAGGCGTGGCACTTTCTCGACGCCAGAAGTGGGGGCGCAGGGGGTGGTCTCCCACCGCGGCTTCTATACGCGCCAATGCCGCAGGGCCCAGCAGGCGTGACATTTTCTCGACGCCAGAGGGGGTGCGCAGGGGGTGGTCTCCCACCGCGGCTTCTGTGCGCGCCAGTGTCGCAGGGCCTAGCACGCGTGGCACTTTCTCGACGCCAGAAGAGAGGTGCGCGGGGGGTGGTCTCTGACCGCGGTTTCTGTACGCGCCAATGTCGCAGGGCCTAACAGGCGTGACACTTCCCCGGCGTCACAGGGGATGCGCAGGGGGTGGTCTCTCACCGCGGAGCGCGCTTTTAATCCAGGGCGTAGCAGGCGTGGCACTTTCTCGACGTCATAAGGGTGTGCGCAAGGGGTGGTCTTTCACCGCGACCGGTGCGCACGCCTTTCGTCCAAGCACCGCAGGCGTGACACTTTCTCGACACCATAAGTTGTGCGCAAGGGGTGGTCTCTGAGCTCGGTTTCTATACGGTCCAGGGTCGGAGAATGTGGCAGGGGTGGCAGTTTCTTGACGCCAGAAGGGGTGCGCAGGGGGTGGTCTCTGAGCGCGTTCTCTATACGGTCCAGGCTCGGAAAGTGTGGCAGGGGTGGCCGTTTCTCGACGTCAGAGGGAGTGCACAGGGGGTGGTCCCGGAACGCGGTGTATGCGTCCACGGAAAGTGTAGCAGGGGTGGCAGTTTTTCGACGCAGTCCCTGAGCTAGGTCTCTATACGGTCCAGGCTCGGAAAGCGTGGCAGGGGTGGTAGTTTCTCGACGCCCTCAGGGTACTCAGGCTCCCCAGGCTTGACCGGCGTCACCAACAGTGTCGGCGGGGCAACGGCCACCAGCATCATTCTCGCATGTTTCAGTTCAGTTATCATCACTCCAGACATCATATAAGTATGTGGTGTCGTAATCTGGGGCGGGGCACTTGCTTTCTCCCCCCATCCGCAAAACTCTGGGAAACGACGTGCTTGGGCGCGGTTGCGTCCCGCGACCGCGCGCGACGGGGCCCCTCCTGGAGCGCCAGCGTGCGTGCAGCCGTGGAGTGGGATCGCCGCGCGCGCGGCGTTTCGAGAGAGAGAGACATATATATATATATATATATGTATATATATATGTGTACATATTTATAGGTTTATATAACAAAAAACAGCAACAACAATCAGACACACATCTGTATACAGAGATATAGAGAGAAAGAGCAATCACAATAACATGAGAGAGAGACACATATATATATATATAAATAAAGAGAGAGAGAGAGAGAGAGAGAGAGAGAGAGAGAGAGAGAGAGAGAGAGAGAGAGAGAGAGAAGAGAGATGGAATTCTCTCTCTCTATATATACACAGTTGTATATATATATATATACAGGCAGAGAGAGAGAGAGAGAGAGAGAAACAAAAAACAGAGAGAGAGAGAGAGAGAATGCGAGACAGAGAGAAATTGAGAGAGAGAGAGAGAGAGAGAGAAAGAGAGAGAGAGAGAGAGGGAGATTGGGCACTGCTCGGGCGTGCGCCTGCGTTTTCGGTAATAGCCATCTGGCAGCATGTTGGAACACCTGGTGCATGTCTCCACGCGCGAAGCCGAGACATGCACGGGGGAGGGACGTCCGAGCGGTGGCACAAAGAGAGGAGGATGGAGGAGGGGAAACGCAGAGAGGGAGGGGGGGCGAGGGGAGGAAGCGCTCAAGGGTAATGGCGGGTTTTGACGGAGAGGCGGGATGCGGAAACGAGCGGGGGGTCACGACCGCCGTGCTAAGCGAGCCGAAGAGGACTGGCGTGATGTCCTCCTTTCTGCTGCTGCTGCTGCTTTTGCTGCTGCTCCCACACCTCCTCCTCCTCCTCCTGCTATTCGCCACTTTCACCCCTCCCCGTGGTCCCCCCGCATTTCACTCTTCTCCGTCATCCTGCCGCTGCTGTACTGCTGTAAGGAAAGGGAGCGAAACCCGCCAGCGTGGGACGTCACAGCCCAACGCCAGGCACACTTTTGCAGCGAAGGGCATTCAGCAGGAGGGTCGAAATGGCCGCCATTTTCCTCCCTCTTTCGATGTCTACGTCGGCGTCGGCGTCGGCGGGTGAGTCGGTCTCCGCCGCCTCCGTCGGGCTGCAGCCGTCGGGTGCGCCCGCCGAGAAGGCCGCCCGCGACGACGACCGATGCGGACGCCGCCGCCGCCGACGACGACGACGCCGACGCCGCCGACGCCGACGCCGACGCCGACGCCAACGCAGACGACGACGACGACGCCGACGACGCCGACGACGACGACGAAAACGACGACGACGACGCCGACGCCGACGCCGACGCCGACTCCGACGCCGACGCACGACAATGACGACGACGACCGTGACGACGCCGACGCGGGCGCTGGCGCCGACGCCGACGCCGACGCCGACGCCGACGCCGACGTTGACGCCGACGCCGCCGCCGCCGACGATGACGACCCCGACGCAGGCGCCGACGTTGACGACGACGTCGACGACAACGCGGACGCCGATGCCGACGTCGACGCCGTCGGCTGCGCCCGCCGATGCGGCCGCCCGCGGCGACGACCGATACGGACGCCGCCGCCGCCGACGACGACGACGCTTCCGCTGCCGTCGCCGACGCACTCGCCAACGACGACGACGACGCCGACGCCGACGCCGACGCCGACGCCGACGCCGACGACGACGCCGACGCCGACGCCCACGCCGCAGCCGCCGACGACGACGACGGCGACGCCAGCGCCGGCGCCGACGCCGACGCCCACGCCGCGGACGATGACGACGCCGACGCGGATGCCGACGACGTCGACGCCGATGCCGACGTCGACGCCGTCGGCTGCGCCCGCCGATGCGGCCGCCTGCGACGACGACTGATGCGGACGCCGCCGCCGCGGGCGACTATGACGCTTCCGCCGCCAACACCAATGCAAACGCCGACGCCGACGCCGACGAGGACGACGACGATGAGGACGACGCCGACGCCATCGCCGACGCCAACGCCGACGACGACGCCGGTGCCGACGGCGACGACGACGACGACGCCGACGACGACGACGACGCCGACGCCGACGCCAGCGCTGGCGCCGACGCCCACGCCCACCCCCACGCCGCCGTCGACGACGACGCCGACGATGACGACGACGTCGACGACGACGCAGACGCCGATGCTGACGTCGACGCCGACGCCCACGCCCACGCCCACGCCCAAGGTGACGACGCCGACGACGATGACGACGACGACGATGACGTGGACGACGACGACGTCGACAACGACGACGACGACGACGTCGAGGGCGGTTGGCGGTCGTCGGCCGCGCGCCCGCGGCCGCGTCGGCGCGGCGGCCAAGGCCTCGCGCAGCGCGGCGAGAAGGCGGCGGGGCCGCCGCAGCCTCAGGGCGGCCGCCTCCCCAGCGGTGGGCCCGCAGGCCGCCAGCCCCACCCGCCGGGGCCATGCAGAAATGTGCGAACTGAGCGCGCACGTGGACCATGAGCCGCAGACCTGAGAGCCAGGCTGGAACATGCATGCACTCGGAGCGTGCCTAGTGCTTTAACGTCTTGCTTCAGGCCGCAGGTGGGCCGCAGGCCGCCAGCTGCCCCCGCGATGGGTACGGAAAGAGTGGGCACGGAGACGTATAGCATTGGCTGCCTAGTCTGAACAGGACCCGCTGTTTCGGTAGCAAGTCGTAGGAGCCCGGTATATCATCTTAACTCCGTCCTTACCGTCGATTTGCGTTTGGGAGTTGATGAGATAGCGCCGACTTAGCGTCGATTAGTGTCGATATAGCGTCGATTAGCGGCGACAGTGTCGATTTAGCTTCGATCAGCGTCGATCCGCAAGAGCCGACAAGATGGCATGAGAGGCTTCAATGAGTTGCCACCGAACGCTGTCGGTATTTGCGTGATCGATATCGATGGCCGTTTGGGCCTCGGCGGCCATTGGCTTGCGGCGCGCTCGATTTCCGTATTCTCTTTCAGGCCACGGTAAGTGCTCAAGTTTGCTTATTGCAGGTCTGCTTGTGTGGCGTTCCCAGTTTGTGTGGCGGCATCATGTGGTTGATGCCGCGTTGTGGTCATCAGTGGTCGCACTCCAAGAAAGATTCGGTGTCGGTGTCGCCGCGGACGTTGTCCATTTGAGGCAAGAGGCCGCCTGCCCAGCAGCGGCCGCTGTCGGTTTTGGACAACAGCTGCTGTTGGGCATCGCACCCACTGTTTCCGTACCCATTTCGGGCATACCAGGCCGTTGGTCAGGGACACCGTCAAAAGCGCACACCCGACGCCCTCCGGACTGCGGGCCGCAGCTTGCCCTGTCCCTATGACTGGCATCACCGTATCTTGATGCAACTCGTAATGGCTCTCTCAGTTTCTGAGGACGCATCCTTGAGGTTGTCATCGCCTTCGGCTTGTCCATCTCAGGGATAAGGATAAGTCCGAGGCTGGTTAGCAGCCCTTGTGCCAGACCGAAGGGGGAAAGAGACTGTGCTGCCCGCACCTGGCCGCCTTCGCGCCGCCAGGCCGTGGCGCAGCGTAGAGAGGAGGAGGAGGAGGAGGAGGAGGAGGAGGAGGAGGAGGAGGAGGAGGAGGAGGAGGAGGAGGAGGAGGAGGAGGAGGAGGAGGAGGAGGAGGAGGAGGAGGAGGAGGAGGAGGAGGAGGAGGAGGAGGAGGAGGAGGAGGAGGAGGAGGAGGAGGAGGAGGAGGAGGAGGAGGAGAGGAGGAGGAGGAGGAGGAGGAGGAGGAGGAGGAGGAGGAGGAGGAGGGGAGGAGGAGGAGGAGGAGGAGGAGGAGGGAGGAGGAGGAGGAGGAGGAGGAGGAGGAGGAGGAGGAGGAGGGGGAGGAGGAGGAGGAGGAGGAGGAGGTGGAGGAGGAGGAGGAGGAGGAGGAGGAGGAGGAGGAGGAGGAGGAGGAGGAGGAGGAGGGAGGAGGAGGAGCGGAGGAGGGAGGAGGAGGTGGAGGAGGAGGAAGCGGACGGGATGAGGAGAGGAGGAGAAGGAGGAGGAGGAGGAGCAGGAGGTGGAGGAGGAGGAGGAGGAGGAGGAGGAGGAGGAGGAGGAGGAGCAGGAGCAGGAGGAGGAGGAGGAGGAGGAGGAGGAGGAGGAGGAGGATGAGGGGGAGGAGAAGGAGGAGGAGGAGCCGCGCGCGCCGTGAGGCCGCGCGCCGCTCGTCCGCGCCCTGCGCGCCAAGCAGCCGGACCTGCGGCCCGTGGCGCGGGAGTGGCTGCCGCGGGGGGCGGGGAGGGCGGCAAGATTCGGAGGTGGACAGACCTCCTACCTTGACACGTCGATTAAGGAATTGGCCGTTTTCGGTTCGCGAGAGGGCGTCGCGGCCGTCATTTTTGCGGGTCCAGGTCCGTCGGTTTCGGCCCCAGGCCGTTTTCATTACAGGGAGGTTTACTAATGGGATGTTTCTCCACCGCCGAAAGATGCGAGGAAGGACGTCGAGGAAGATCGAGAGGAGGAGAGGTACCCGCACGGCTAGCCTCGAGATTCTGGTCAGAACGCACGCCGGGAGAGGTCCTGGGAGCAGCAGTCTCGGTGTTTGTTGGTTTCCCCAGAGGGACGAGGAGGGCGAGGGCAGGGCGCGAGAGGGGACGAGGATGGCGAGGACGGGGACACGACGAGGACGAGGGCGGGCATGGCTGGAGACGAGGGCCAGGACGGACGAGGGTGGCACGAGGGTGAGGGTGGCGAGGGCAGAACGCGAGGCAGGATGTCGAAGATGAGTGCGGCGCAGCCGAGCCGGCCGAACCGCGGACACCCGTGGTCCATCCCCCCCTGCCATCCCCTTCGTCGTCGGAGGAGGAGACGGTATCGATGTCGATGTCCGCCCTTTGGGAGCCCTCGTCGCCACGCCCGGGTTTTTCCCCGAGCTTCTGGTTCGAGCGCCTCCCGCGAGGGGTCCGCGGAGCAGCGGTATCGGTGTTTGTCAAGCAGTGGCGAAGCGTCCTGGCTCGCCGATAGCCCTACCAAACAATGTTTTACGAACCATTTTGTGGTTCCCGCGGAATGTTCTCATAACATTTCTGGTGGAATCTGTTTTGTTTTACCACAGCGGGCTTATGTTCTAAGAACATTTTTTTTGTTGGCGTGGGACTCCCGTGGGCCACTCTCTTGGCCCATTTAGATGGCGACTACCTTGTCTTCGTCATCGTCCTCCTCTTCGTGGCGGATTAGACATTGATTCCTTTTATGGCGGAGTGATGATTTTTTTGTGGCGGGTAACACAGGGAATCTTTTTGTGGCGAACTATAAATTGATTCCTTTTGTTGCGGATTACATATTGGTTCCTTGGTGGCGGCTTACATCTTGATTCCTTTTGTGGCGGATTGCAAAAGGAGTCCTTCTGTGGCGGATTACAAATGTAATCCTTTTGTAGAGGTTTACAAATTGATTCCTTTGTGGCGGATTACAAAGGGAATCCTTTTGTGGCGAATTACAAAGGGAATCGTTTTGTGGCGGATTACACATTGATTCCTTTTGTGGCGGATTGCAAAGGGGATCGTTTTGTGGCGAATTTCAAAGGGAATCCTTTTGTGGCGGATTACAATTTTTTTCCTTTTCTGGCGGATTACAAAGGACATCTTTTTTGTGGCGAATTACAAAGGGAATTCTTGTGTGGCGGATTATAATTTGATTCCTTTTGTGGCGGATTACAAAGGGAACCTTTTTGTGGCGGATTACAGAGGGGATCCTTTTTGTGGAGAATTACAAAGGAAATCCTTTTGTGGCGGATTACAAATTGATTCCTTTTGTGGCGGATTACGAAAGAACCCTTTCGTGGCGAATTGCAAAGGGAATCCTTTGTGAAGATCTTGAGCGGTCTGGACCTGTGTGAGGTTCCCAGGATTTACAAATTTTGTAAACTTATATATATATATATATATATATATATATATATATAAAAAAGGGGAAAAAAACAAAAAAACTGAAATAAGAAGACCAGGTTTCGCCTGAGACCCACTTAAATGTTTATAAATCCATTGAGCTTGGCTGCTGTATAATTCGGAGGGAGTCCCAAGCGAAACTGTGTTTTTCTGTGCGCAATCAATGTAAAACAATGAAACAGAAGGGTTCGCTTGAGACCCCCTCCGAATTTTACAGCAGCCAATTTATAAAATTTTGATGGAGTCTCAAGCGAAACCTGCTTTTCTTATTTTAAAAATTTTGAAAATTTATTAAATGTATCAAATCTGTAGATCCTGTGAACCTCACACAGGTCCAGACCGCCCAAGATCCCCACACAAGGATTCCCTTTGTAATTCTCCACCAAAGTGTTTCTTTTGTAATCCGCCACAAAAGGAATCAATGTGTAATCCGCCACAAAAGGGTTCCCTTTGTAATTCTCCACAGAAGGATTCCCTCTGTAATCCGCCACAAAAGAAATCAATATGTAATCCTCTACAAAAAAATCCATTTGTAATCCGCCACAGAAGGAATCAATTTGCAAATCCGCCACAAAGGAATCAATTTGTAATCCTCTAGACGAGGATTCCATTTGTAATCCGCCACAGGAGGACTCCTTTTGCAATCCGCCGCAAAAGGAATCAAGATGTAAGCCGCCACCAAGGAACCAATGTGTAATCCGCAACAAAAAGAATCAATGTGTAATCAGCAAATGGATTCCTTTACAAAAGAAAACAATGTGTAATTCGCCACAAAAGGAATCCACTTGTAATCCACCACAAAAGGAATCCCATTGCAATCCACCACTCATCCTCCTCCTCGCCATCCTCCCGTGGACTCAGAATATGGTTCTGTTGGTCGGAGATGCTTTTCTGACGTTTCTAATGCAATCGAACGGGCATGAGGCAAGGTTAAGATCGCGAGTTGTTTTCAGATGCGACGGCTAGTATGAGCACACGCGTGCAAGCTGTGAGCGAGCAGTGACGCCTACATCGCAGATTCCCCCGTCCCCTCCTCCTCGCCATCATCCCCCATCCTCCCCCCTCCTCCTCCTCTTCTCCTCCTCCCTCCTCCTCATTCTGCTCATCCTCCTCGTTGCCGTCGCCGTGGCCCTCGTCCTCCTTGTCCCCCCCTTCCCCTTCTCCAACTCCTCGTCGTTCGCTTCATTTTCCTCGGCCTCACCTCCGCATTTCACCCCGCCCTCGCCTCCTCCCTCCTCTCTCCTCCTTCGCCCCAAGTTCCCCCTTCCCCGCCGCCGCCCCGGCTCCCTCCTCCCCCTGTCCTCTTCTGGCATCACTGATCCCTCCTCGCTTCCTCCCCCCCCTCCCCGCCCCACGGGACCTTCCCTCGTAATCGTGGTTCCCCTCCTCCGCTCGCATCCTGCCACCTCCCTCCTGCATCCCGCCTCCCCATCCTCCCCCATCCGCTCCCTTCACGTGGGTTCTACCATATAGATACACTTATGTTTTATGTTATGTGTATATATATATATATATATATTTATGTATCCTTCGCGCGTCATTGCACGCGTGCGCATACTTCTTGCAAGTTCCGGCATCCATACGAACGCACGTACACAGACGCATGTGCACGCAAAGGGAGGAAAGAGGGTGAGAGGGAGGGAAGGGGGGGACGGGATGGGGGATGATACTAATACGTGTGAAGGGCGTTCGTGAGGGAGGAATGGGTGGGCGGAGGGAGGGATATGGTGCCCTCCCACTACCATGTTTCTCCGTTTCTACATTGACCACCCGACCCCCCTCAACTTCCCCCCGCTCTCCCGCGCCCTCTCCCCCGTGCCGCCACCGCGCTCAACTAGGGAGGGAAGGGGGGGGGAACGGTGAGAGGGAAGAGATATAGAAATGGTAACGGTTGCGTTGCAGAGGGAAGGAGGTGCGGAGGGGGGATGACAGCCGCTGAAACCACCTCCGCCGCCTGCCCCCTCTCTCTCTCTCTCTCTCTCTCTCTCTTTTTTTTTTTTTTTTTTTTTTTTTTTTTTTTTTTTTCTCTCTCTCTCTCTCTCTCTCTCTTCTCTCTCTCTCTCTCTCCTACCGCCGCCACCCTCGATGTTTGGAGGAATGAACGGTTACGCGTAGTGGGGGGATGCGAGGCAGGGGGGGGGGGGGGAGTTGCGGCGATGCTGTAGGGGACCAATGAGGGAGGCACGGGAGGACGAAGGAAAGAAAGCGAAAGAGAGAAAGAGAGAGAGAGAGAGAGAGAGAGAGAAAGAGAGAGAGAGAGAGAGCGAGAGAGAGAGAGAGAGAGAGAAAGAGAGAGAGAGGGAGAGAAGGAGAGAAAGGGACAGAGAGAACGATAGAGCTGCTGGTCGTCGGGTTACTGGGGCATGGTTCCCTCATGTCCCCCCTCTGCCTCCCTCGCGGATGCCATCCCAATTCCCTTCATCCGCCTTCTCCCCCTCCCCCCTTCGCACCGCCGCCCTTCCCCCATCCTCTCTCCCTCCTAGTCGCTATCCCTCCCTTATTCGAGGCTCGCGAGAGCGCGAGAGACGGCGAGAGGGGTGGGGCAGGGGGGCAGGGAACGATGGGGGGAGCGGATGGGGACATTGAGATGTGGTCGCGGTGGGGGGCGGCCGATCTGGACGAAGGGAGGTGAAGGGGGAATTGGGGCGGGGGAGGAGAGGGCGAGGTGGTGGTGGCGGGAGAACCTCAAGGCCTTCCCTCCTTGCTCACGCCACCACCGGCCCCTCCCTAAGGTCGTTGGTGGTGGAGGGATGTCGGGATGGGGGGCGGGAAGGGAACAACGAAATATGGGAAATGGAAGGAGGAGAGGAGGTGGCGGCGGTGTTGGTGGCGGATTTGCCACAAAAGGAATCAATGTGTAAATCCGCCACGAAAGGAAACATTTTGTAAATCCGCCTCCGAAGGATTCAATTTGCGAGTCCGCAACAGAGAGAGAGAGAGAGAGAGAGGAAGACAAAACAAGAAAGGGGTTAGAGAGAAATATATAGAGAGAGAGGGGGGAGAAAGAGGTAGAGAGAGAGAGAGGGGGAGAGAAAGAGAGAGAGAGAGAGATAAAGAGAAAGTGAGAGAGAGAGAGAGAGAGAGAGCGAGAGAGAGAGAGAGAGAATGGGAGAGAAAGAAAGGGCAGAGAGAGAGAGAGAGTCGGCATTAGAAATGGCCAAGAGAGTGGCCCACGGGAGTCCCACGGCTTGTTGTTCTCGGAACATTTTTGGGTTCTAAGAACATTTCTAAGGAATGCCGGGGCGGTCGGTCCCTGCTCAAATTTGTGCTACCCCCTCACCCACCCACCCAACCTCGACCCGAGCATCCTTCCCCCCCCCATCGCCTCGCTTCGCCCTTGGTCCATGCAGTCGGTGGGAAGGTATGCATGTCATGAGGGAAGCGGGTGCGGTGGGGCCATCCCGAAGACCAGCTCTCCACCCCTAGGCATTTCGTGGGCGCTTTCGGGGCCAGTGGAGGGCCCCTGGCGGCCCGGAAAGGCGAGCGACTCCTGGGCATTTGGCTCCTTCGTGCCAATATCCAGATCCACTTCTCCAGTCCGAGGCGGGGAGTTGTCCATGACCGCTCCCTGGGGCATCGGTCTCTGGGGACCTCTGCAGGCGGTGGTTGCAGATAACCCCCGCGGGTGTGCACAGGTATCTATATTTTACATATGGTGATATATATATATATACACATTGATATACATATACCTATATTTGTGTATATACATATGTATGTATGTATGTGTATATATATATATATATCATCTAAAGATATTGGCTGGGCCCCCTTCCGGGGCGTCCTCCACCTCGATCGCATTTGGATTACGTTCCCGGTACCGCGTCCCCAGCCCTCCACATATGCCCCAAAACGCTTCAGAAGAACCGCAGACGCCCACGAGCAGCAGCCAGATTCCAAAAGGACGATCCACGACGCTCCCGAGCAACCCAAGATAGCCTTCGGGCGGCTCTCCAGGCTCCCAGGGGGCCTCGAAGAGACCTCAAGAGAGCTCCGAGAGGTCTCCCGAGCGCGCCGGGAGAACGTACAATCGGCAAATGTCATGTTTTTTTTGGGGGGGGGGTTCTTGGTTTTCTCACCATGTGATACTTCCAGCGCTCCAAGACGGCCGAAGAGGCCCTAAAGACCGCCCCAAGACCGCCCAAGACGGTCCCAAGGCGGGCCAAGAAGGCCCTCAGATAGCCGAAATGGCGCCCAGGGCTGCTCCAGACCACCCTAGAACAGGCCCAAGATGGGCCCAAGAGCGGGAGCAGGAGGCCTCCAGAGATCTCCGAGAGGATTCCGGGGCCCGCCAGAGGCCCCGAACACACCCCGGACTCTTGAGAGGCTCAAGAGAAGCCCCGACGAGGCCCCCAAAACAGACCACGTGAGCTGCGAGAGCTGTCCCGAGAGAGCCCGAAGAAGGTAACATCGTTGATTTCTAATGGTTTTTGTAAACGTTTTTCGCCTTCTCACGTTTTCCCGCTTCCAACGCTCCAAGACCGAGGAACTTCAAAAAAAGAGGAAATTCCAGAGATTCCTTTTTTTCAAGTTGGGACTCCTACTCCCTATCCTCTGCCTCGAGCCCCATCAAGACTTCGGGGTCACATGCAACAATGCTTCGGGAATGCTTTTGAACTCACTGACGCTGTCTTGCCAGTCTCTTGGATCGTCTTCGTGTCCTCTTGGCTGCCCCTGAAACCACAGTAGAAATCGAGAACCTATGATCCCATCCGTTGAAACAATGGAATGTTAGAATCTTTTTTTCAAGCTCACCCCTGCTTATTTTTGCACGAAGACCCCGAGAGGCATCCCGACCCAGAAAACGTCTCACCCACAGCCCAGGCACTACAACTTGAACAACAGGAATTCCCACACTTCCGTTTTTTTCCAAGTTTGCCCCATGTCTATTCTTGCACACCAGACCACAATTGAGGCCCCAGAACAAAAAAAGATACCAGGAAACCGTCGAAGGCCCCAACTCGTTGAATACCTAACGGCAATTCATAATCTGTGCGTTTCTGCAGTTCCCCTTCTATGCGATTCCGAGGCTTGCGCAGGGCCTCCAAGCGAGTCCCTGAATGCAAGACACGACTCAGGTGAACTTGCATGGGCTAGCACGCGAAGCGCGCGATGGTTGTAGTATCAGTACATGTATATGCATATCCTTGCATGTACGTGCATACACACATATGGAAACATATCTATATATGTATATATATACATATATATATAGAGAGAGAGAGAGAGAGAGAGAGAGAGAGAGAAAACATAACGACTACATACATCTTCCTGGCCGTGCAGCCCGGGCGCGTGGGGTCCCGCTGCGGCCCTCCCCCCCGAGGCTGGACCGCTTCGCGCGCGACCAGCACTCGGCGACTGCGGAGCTCCTGCGGCCGCCCCGGCAGCCCAGCCAGCGCCGCGGCAGCGCCGCTTCGACGGCGAAGCGAGAGCGCGTCTTTTGAGGAGGAGGAGGAGGAGGAGGAGGAGGAGGAGGACGAGAAGGAGGAGGAGCAGGAGGAGCAGGAGGAGGAGAGGAGGAGGAGGAGGAGATGCAGGATGGAGGATGGAGAATGGAGGATGGAGGAGGAGGAGGAGGAGGAGGAGGAGGAGGAGGAGGAGGAGGAGGAGGAGGAGGAGGAGGAGGAGGAGGAGAAGAGGGGGAGGAGGAGGAGGAGGAGGAGGAGGAGGAGGAGGAGGAGGAGAACTCCTTGCAGCGGTCCTTTCTCTCTTCACCGCCTCTAATTTTCAATCCTTTGCCTCCTCCTTTCTCCTCGTGTGGGTTTCCTTCCCCCGCGTCGTCCTCTGTCAGACCTCCTCCCCCCTTCTGTCCCCGTCGTCTTCCCCCGCGCCTGTCTTATGCCCTTCCCCTTCCCCTCTGCCTCCTCGGTGCCCCATCCCGCATGTCTTGCATCTCCGAGGCCTTGTGCGACATGGTTCCCCTTCCGGGATCCACACCTTGTTCAGCGCTCTCTTCTCCGAGTAGAATGGGGGGGGGCAACGCATTGGTGGACTTCGTGGACTTTGTTGTTTCTCTCTCTCTCTCTGTTTTGTTTACTGTTGATTTCGTTGTGCACCAAAGGCGGCCCGGGGACAGAACGAGCGAATACAAACACAAACAGAAAACGGACACCACTGTTTAGTTCGAGCCCTGCATGTACTTCTGGCCCCAGGCTCCCCCAAGCTTTGAGCTCGATCTTGGAGTCCCTGGGCCCCCTGGGCCTCGTGAGGGCTGCTCTGGAGACCGTGGGGGCCTCCCTGGAGATCCTCGGGGCACCCTGGGCCAAGAGCACTTCTAGCAACAGAGAGCGTCGGGCTGCTCTTGGGGCGCAGGCGACTCTTGCCTCTTGGGTCCCGAGGTCCTTGTTGCTGGTCGTGGCCGACGTCCCCCTGAGCCCGATCATCGAGCGGGACGACCTGAAGGAGCCTCCGTTGCACCACCGTTCGTTTCCGCGCGTCCTCCCAGTGCCCCTCGACCCTGCGAGCGCGCATGCTTCGCTCCATCTCCTGCGCTTCACGCTGGGGCCCGCCCCAGCACCCCGCTAGCGCCGTCCAGTAGGCGTCGCTGGTGTGGTGAGCTCTCCCCGCCTGTCGTGCTCCTCCTCCTGGCCCCTCCCGCCTGCCCGTTCGCCTGCCTTGTCCCGCCCTCCCTTGCTTCCGGGGAGTGGGGATTGTCGGGAAGTCAGCTCCTGAAGCACGCATTGTCCTGAGTAGGCCCCCGACGCGCGCAGCTTCTCATGCGAGGCCATGGCCTCACCCGCCTCGCCCTTAAGGGGCCTGGGCGCATGCCCGCACAGGCGTTCCGTTCCGTTCCGTTCCCTCGCTCCCAGCCTGCGCGTTCGTCGCCGTCCGCTCGCTTCGCCTCCTCCCTCGGCTCCTTTTTTTGCGCCGCTGGGCAGCAGCAGGCTGCGGGGAGCTGGCGGCGCGGCGCGGGTCCCGCTCTCGGGTTCGTTGCCTCGCTCTCCTCGTCCCTACCCCAGGGCTGGACCCAAACGGTGTTTTTTGGCGATTTCGTGGGCCGTTGTCGGTTCGATGTCGTTCTGCGGTAAAGGCGGACTGAAGACACAACGAGGGAAAACGAGAGCAACGCGAAAACGAGAGACACCGTTTGGGTTCAGCCCTGCCCTGCTCCCCAACCCTCCCTTCTGGCGGACACGGGCTCAAGGAACAGCTTCGAGACCAGCCCCGGCGACAGCAGCGCGAGCAGGAACGCAGGAAAGCTGGTGCCGGTGCTGCTGTGGTATCGCTGCGACCGCCTGTGCTAGCTGTCCAGCTGCCTACGGCAACTCCCTCCGCAGTGCCTTGGGTTGTGGGTCATAAGCCTAGTGGATGTTCGTTGGAATCTCGTGGGAGGCTCCTCGGGGGCCTCCTGGAGGCAGTTTTGAAGCCTCTTGGGGCCTCTTGGGGGCCTCTTGAAGGCCTCTTGGGGCTTCTTGGGCGCCTCGTGAGGCCTCCTGTGGGCCCCTTGGGAGATCCTTCAAAAATGGAAGGTGAATTCATGATTTTTGCTTTTGGGGGTCCTGTTTCGAGACCTCGTTGAGACCTCTTGGGGCGCCTTAGAAGCCTGTTGCGCCATCTTGAGGCCATCTTGGGCGTCTCCGAGCGATCGTTCGGCGACTCGAGGCCCTCTTGGACCGTCTTGGAGGCCTCCTGGGCCGTCATGGAAGCCTTGAAGAGCCCCAGGGAGGTGCCGCGGCCGCCCAGGGACCCCCCTGGATCATGGCCAGTGCACGCAGCGAGGCGCTTCCCGAGGAGGTGTGGGCCCCTAAGACGACTACAGAAACCCTGTCAGACAGCGCTTGGCAGTCTACCACGGCTCAACATGCCAGGGGGCACGGTGGCAGATCGTCTGACACCTCGTGGAAGCCCATGCCAAGAAGCACCCTGCTTGCCTCCAGGGCACCCTGGGGGTCTTGGGCTTCGCGACAGTTCGGCGATGGAGAGCGTGATGCTCCCACACCAGGAATCGATGGACGTTCTGGGGTCTCAGGGCTGGGTCTCTTGTGGAAGGCTTCTCGTGGTCGAGCTCCTGCTGCACTCGCTGGCGCTCCGGCGCCACCGCCGTGCCCCCCGCGCACGGCCGTCCTCCGTGGGACGACGTGCCACCGAGTCATCGCAGACCGACCCTTGCCGCACTTACCGCGATGTCTGTCCTCCTTGCTTCGCTGCGAGACGTTCGGGGGCGGACAGAACCCCCAACAGTGACACGTCGATTAGTGAATTGTCCGTTTTCGGCTCTCGAGAGGGCGCCGTGGCCGTTATTTTCCAGGCTTGCGCCCGCCAGGTTTGGGCCTCTGGTCGTTTTACTAAACCACGTTTTACTAAAGGGAGGTCTGTCCATCCCCGAGACGTGGGCAGGCGGCTGGAGGAGGGCCTCGGGGGCGAGGGGTCGTCACGCGAGGGGCCGGGGCCTCGCGCGGACAGAACACCGCCACGGCAGGCGTACGTCCAGAAGTGGCAGCTCGGCCCTGCGCGCATATTTGCTTGGAGGTCCGCGCACCCTCCTCGGATCGGCCTTGGGCCCCCCCTCCTTGGCGCGTGGATCGTGCCAGGGGCGGCGTCGGAGGCGCCGCCAGGGGGATCCAGCGCCGGTCCAGGAATTCCCCGCGCACCTCGTAGAGTTGGCACGAATGCCGATGTTATATTCCTCTTCTTCCTGTATTTTGGGCCGCGCCCGACCACAGGTGCAGTATCTCTGGTTTACACGTCGATCCGATCGATCCGGTGTTGTGTCGATTTCGGCCGGCTCGATACGACCTGGTTCCGATCTTCGGACAACCTGATGCGGCCCTAAGCTTGCATGGCGCTGTCGTGCAACCCTGGCACGGCCCGCAGCCCGATCCAGCACGCGTTCCGATTCGACGATCCGATCTGTGGAGTCGATGCCGGCTGTTCCTGCCCGGCCCCCCTCTCGGGTGTTGCCAGAAGTGCCTCGGGCCCAAGGCGCCTCCAGGATTGCCGAGGAGGCCCCCGCGGCCTCCAGAGCGCCCCTCACGAGGCCCGGGGGGCCCCAGAGGCTCCGGAATGCAGCGAAGAGCAGGGGGCACCTTGGGCCCGGGGCACACTTATCGGGCCGGGCGAAAGGGGGGGATTGGGACAGGGGGGTTACGAAGTTTGCTGCATGCAGCTGGTTTCGGCCTCACCGAGGGGCCCATTCCTCGATACATATAGCCGCCTCCGGCGCCGGGAGGCGCCGGGAAAATCAGCGACGTGAGCGGATTCTCAAACCCCCCCCTTTGCTATCCCCCCCTTTCGCCCGACCCGAACGTAGCAACCCCCGACCACCCCCCCCGCCCGCCGGAGGACCGGGAGCCCGCGGACGTCGTGCAGGAGCTGGTGGCGGCCCTGGCCCTGGAGGCGCGGGCCGGGGCCGCCGGCGGGGTCGGGCGTGGGGCACGGCCCCGCCCCGCGCGGGGACCTATACAGGCCCGGGGCAGTCAGGCGTTGCAGGATCCTTCAGGAGGGGGAAAATCACGCAGACACAATTAATCGTCGACCCCCAGGAAAATATAGGAAGTGGGGGGGAAGACAGACACCCCGAAGGTATGGGAAGATATGGGGCATCTTTTCATTTGTGTGTATTAATTTGTGTGTCCTGGGGCCCCTTCAATCCTTTCAAGATCCTGCAGGACCCTGCAGGATCCTGCACCCAAGCCTGGGTCAGTGCGACCCAGGCCCTGCAGGATCCTGCACGATCCAGCGCTCTGGCTGACCCCCGTTTGCACGGACCCCCGTCTCAAGGCCCCCGAGTCCCTGTGGCTGGCATCGCCCCATCTCGGTGCCGAGGGGGTTCCCCAGCTTCTGAGGGCAGATCCCGAAGTGTGCTATCACATCGGGCTTGAGCGGCTCAAGTCGGGCCTGTCCCTATACAGGAGAAATATTCCAAACTAGTTCAAAGAATTGTCTCGGGACGATTTTTCTATTATTGCTACGGCCTTGCGGCCAGTGCCGCCGACCCCGGATGCCTCGGCCCTCGAGGGTGACGGGATGCGCGATGAGAGGTCGGAGGTGCAGGAAGACGTGGCGGAGGAGGAAGACGAGGAGGAGGAGGAGGAGAAGGAGGAGGAGGAGCAGGAGGCGAGACAGGAGAAAGAGGAGGCGTGGAGGAGGAGGAGGCGTGGAGGAGGAGGAGGAGGAGGAGGAGGAGGAGGAGGAGGAGGAGGAGGAGGAGGAGGTCCTCCTCCTTCGGCGTCCTTCGGCGTAGGAGAGGAGGAGGAGGAGGAGGAGGAGGAGGAGGAGGAGGAGGACGAGGAGGAGGAGGAGGAAGAGGAGGAGGAGGACGAGGAGGACGACGACGACGAGGAGGAGGAGGAGGAGGACGAGGAGGAGGAGGAGGAGGAGGAGGAGGAAGAGGAGGAGGCGGAGGAGGAGGAGGAGGAGGAGTCGAGGGAATACCCTACACTGCGAGCGCTGGCTCCTGGACAGAAGCCGCGAAGCTTTGCAAGCGATGGTGGAAATCCTCCTCCCCTTCTCTTCCTCCTCCTCCCTCTGCTTGCTTGTCTTCCTCCTCCTCCCTCTCCTCCTCCTCCTCCTCCTCCTCCTCCTCCTCCTCTTCCGCCTCCTCCCCTCAACTCGGATGCAACTCATGCGAGGTCTAATTTTGCATCGGCGTTGTCATACCCGTGTCCGAAAATCGGCCCGACCAGAGATATTCCGCTTACTTCTGTGTACTTTGCCTAATTCGGTGTGGTCGCGCATGCTCCTGGGCATCATCCGGGCTGATCCGCCTCAGTGGCTCTTCGATCGGGCCTGATAGCCCTTGGTCGTTCTCGCGAAGAAGGTCTCTCAGGAGTTGCTTCTTCATCTCCCCCCCTTCCCACCAAACCACCCAAACCCAACCCGAAAGCCTCAATTTGCCCTCCATTTCCGGTTGGGGGGGTCGGGTAACATTGAACAAATACATATGGAACCCGTACCCCCCCAACCCGAAATTGGGGTCTTCGGGTTGGGTTGGGGTGGTCTGGTAGGTAGTCAGAGCCCCCCTTTCCACCCTCTTTCCCCGCGCTCTCTCCCTGCCCCGCCTCCGCCGGAGGCGTCCGAGAAGGGGGCCGACTTCACACAGCACTGGCTGGTGTCCCGCGAGCGCGGCGCCGCGCGGGTCTCGCGCCCCATCTCCCACGCGCGAGCGCGCGCGCGCGCCGGCGGCGGCGCCTGGCACGGCGGGCCCTCGTCGTGTCGGCGCGTGGCGGTGACCTCGGCGCGGGCGCTCGTCAGGGGCCGTGGCATCGCTCGGGCGTGTGCATTTTTCCTTCGGCGAGGACCATCGCGGAGCATCCCTGATCATTTGGCCAAAAAGCCACGCACGAAACCGAAAAAAGCACAGGGAATGGACGTCCGAGCGACGTCCGAGCGATGGCCACTCGCCAAACCACCCCAACCCAACCCGAAGGCTTCAATTTGCCCTTCATTTCCAGTTGGGGGGGGTCGGGAGACACTGAACAAAACACATGGAACCCGTACCCCCCCCAGCCCGAAATTCGGGTCAAATTCGGGTCTTCGGATTGGGTTGGGGTGGTTTGGTAGGTAGTCATCTGGGGGAGGGTGGGCTCGGAGTTTTTTTCGGCTCAGGGGGGGGGACTTCGGGCGTGTTCCCTCTGTCTCCGCTGCGGCCTTCCGGCAGCTGCGCCCCGCCAGAGGCGTGCCGGGGGTGCCCAGGTTACACGGGAACGGCAGCAGGACGCCCGCATGGTGGCCCGAAAGCCAATGGTTGGCACCACCGGCCATGCCGCGTACAGTCGGACCGGGGTATAAGATCGAGGTCGGTTCCAGGAGGGTCCCACAGTGCTCTTCGTGTTTGTTTGATGTCCTTGTGCATCGTGGGGAGGGTACCCGTGGATCTTATGTTGTTTGGGGTGGCGGAGAGTCATGTTCTTAAGGGGTGTTTTTTGGCCTAGGTCCGACTGCATTTGGAGCACATCAATTTGAGGAGGAGGAAGGACGCCTAAGTCTAAATTTTCTGGCCTAGGTCTGACTGCGGAGGAGCACATCAATTTACGATAGGAGGTCCGCGCGGGTTTCCTGATTTGGTCTTGGGCAGGGCTCGAGCTAAACGGTGCTCTGCCGATGTTTTGGACCCCTTTTCGTTTTGACTCCGTTTCGCAGCGGAGGCAGCACGAAGCCAGAGCGGAGGACAGCGACGACAACACGAACACGACAAACACCGTTTTCAGCTCGAGCCCCGGTGTGGGGCCCCTCTCCCCTGGCGCGTGAGAAAACAGCGCCGCGTGGGGCGCCGCCGGCGCCGCCAGTGGGGTCTAATGTTCAGTCGGGCGTGTCCCGTCTACAGGAGGAAGATTCCCAAATAGTCCAACATAGCCTGGGGAAGATGTTCCGACTATTTTCTTTGTGTCCGAAGATTTGCCGACTATGTTTTTAGTAGTTTTTTTTTGTTTTTTATATTTGACTTTTCGTTCAAAATCCGCCTGTAGGAGGACATGCCCGACCAAAGCCTAATGTAGTTGGTTTGTTCGTTCGTTCGTTTGTTTGTTTGTTTTTATGCTTGTCTGTTGTTTCTCTAGCTGCACGCCGCCGATGGCCTGGGACCTGGCTCACGGGGGCAAGCACGTGGACCCCCCCTGGTAGGATGCCGGTGTCCTGTCGGGCTGGTCGATCTTCTGCAGGAGTGCCCGCTGTCCTGGCTACGAGCAGGAGGGCGATGCTGCGGGGGAGGCAGGATCCGGCGACCCCCTACTTCTCCCCTCCCCATCCCCGCAGCCCCCGCGCCCACTCTCCGGGAAAAAGCGCAAGCCTCGAGTGTTCGCCGGGAAGCGCCAGGCTCGAGAGTTCGCCGGACCTCGGGTTTTTGCCGACGCTCGTTGACGAGCCCGTGGCATCGCTCGGGCGTGTGCATTTTTCTTTCGGCGAGGACCATCGAGGAGCATCCTGGATCATGTGGCGAAAAAGCCACGCACGAGACCGAAAAAAGCACAGGGAGTGGACGTCCGAGCGATGGCGAGAGCCCGTCCAGGATGTTTTTTGACCGTCCAGCTCTCGCGGGCTGCCTGCCGCGGGAGTCCGCGTTCCATTTCAGACTGGGCCCCTCGTGGCACCCCGCCCCTGTCAGGAGGAAAAGAAACACACAGACACGATTCATTGTCGATTTCCTGGGCCCCCACTTCGTCTTCCGGCCTCTGGCCCATCCCGCCACCGTGCCTGGGCTGTGGGTCAGAGTGCTCGGGGATGCCTCTTTGGGGTTCTCGCCTCCTGGGAACCCCTCTGGGCCGAGGCTCGAAGTGTTGTCGGGCGTCCAAACACTCGGGCTGAGCTTCGGGCACAGTGCCGGTCACGACGCCTCCCTGAAGGAGGCGAGGCCCCATGCGGGCAGCCTGTGCTGCGTGGGCGGGGCATGCGCCCATGTGTCCGGGGCCCCGCGGGCGGGGCCCCATGGGAGGAGGAGGAGGAGGAGGAGGAGGAGGAGGAGGAGGAGGAGGAGGAGGAGGAGGAGGCGGAGGAGGAGGAGGAGGAGGAGGAGAGGAGGAGGAGGAGGAGGAGGAGGCGAGGAGGAGGAGGAGGGGAGGCGGAGGCGGAGGCGGAGGAGAGGAGGAGGAGGAGGAGGAGGAGGAGGCGGAGGAGGAGGAGGAGGAGCAGGAGGCGGAAGAGGAGGAGGAGAAGGAGAGGAGGAGGAGGAGGAGGGAGGAGGAGGAGGAGGAGGAGGAGGGGAGGAGGAGGAGGAGGAGGAGGAGGAGGGCGGAGGAGGAGGAGGAGGAGGAGGAGGAGGAGAGGAGGAGGAGAGGAGGAGGAGGAGGAGGAGGAGGAGGAGGGGGGGGGAGGGGGAGGGGGAGGGGGAGGGGGAGGGGGAGGGGAGGGGGGAGGGGGAGGGGGAGGGGGAGGAGGGGGAGGGGGAGGGGAGGAGGGAGGAGGGAGGAGGAGGAGGAGGAGGAGGAGGAGGGCGGAGGAGGAGGAGGAGGAGGAGGAGGAGGAGGAGGAGGACAGGACATCCGCATAAGGGAGTCAACGCCAACACCTACGAAGGAGCTGTGCGCGCGACTGGCAAAACCCGCTGCGGTAGGGTTGTGCCGCAGACCCAGACTTCTCATGGGGGCCAGCAGGGGGAGGTGGAGGAGGAGGGAGGATGAGGAGGAGGAGGAGGAGGAGGAGGAGGAGGAGGCGGAGGAGGAGGAGGAGGAGGAGGAGGAGGAGGAGGAGGAGGAGGATGCGGCGCGGCGCCCTCCCAGGAGCGAAGCGCGCGCGCCGACAAATCTTCTAATTGGTAGGTGCGTCGGGGCCGGCGCGTTCTGGCCGCAGCGCTCGGGAAACGATATACTAGCAGATGGTCATGCTAGGTGTTTGGGTCGGACGCACGCTTCCGATGAGGGCACATAGTACGAGTATGTCCGTGTGCGTCCCATACCTGAGGTCTCGTCATTCTCCTGGCGGCTTCGTCAGGCCAACCCGAGTCCCCCGAACCCGAGTCCTGCGTCTGCGGACGTGGCTCGGACGAGGTTTCGTCCGTTGCAGAGCGTTCCAGGGCGCTTTCAGATCATTCCAGAACGCTCTGAGAAGGCCGCGGCGCCCGAGACATCTTCCAGAGCCGTTGGCTCTCAGTGATTCTCGATTGATCTTGGCTTCGTTCTACGAGGCTACAGTCGACCCGCATGGTCAGGATGAGCGGCCTCCCCAAGGGCGCCCTCGCGTCCTCGGCCCATCCTTGGCCTCTGTCGTTGGCCGCGCCCCGCTCGACAAGCTTCGAAATGGGCGTCCGAGTGCCTTGCATCCGCATCGCGCATCCTTATGATACGGGCCGACTGCGCAGGAGTCAGGAGGGAAAAAAACACACAGACACAATTAATCGTCGACTCCCAGGAAATTATGGGAAAATATGGGAAGTGGGTGGGAAGACAGAAACCCAGAAAATATAGGAAAATATGGGGAATCCGTTTATCTGTGTGCATTTATTAGTGTGTCCTAGGGCCCCTTCAAGGAGGTCTCGTCACTCCCCCGACGGCCTCGCCAGGCCAGCCCGTGCCCCCGCGAGCCCGAGTGCTGCGTCTCCCCCGCGGAGGAGCGCCCGCTCGCCGCCGGCCAGGGCCGGGGCCCACCTGTCCCGCCCAGGAGCGCGCGGCAGCGCGCCGTCGTGACCCCGCCGCCGAGGTGTGCGCGGCGCCTGCCGCCCAGGATCGTTCGCGTATTCGATCCGCAGATGTCGGGGGTGGACAGACCTCCTAGCCAGAGACGTCGATTAAGGAATTGGCCGTCTCTGGTTCGCGAGGGGCGTCGCGGCCGTCATTTTTGCGGGTCCAGGTCCGTCGGTTTCGGTCCCAGGCCGTTTTCACTAAAGGGAGGTTTACTAAAGGGAGGTTTGTCCACCGCCGAAGATGAGCGACGCAAACAAGCGGCTTCGTTGGCGCCGGCACCAGCGCGCAAGCCGCTCGCGCAAGGCCTCGCGCGGGCGCCCTCGGCTCCACTGTGGCCTTGCCGCGCCGGTGGCCCGCCGCGCAAGCCACCGCGCCAGGGCGCTGCGCCAGCTCGCGTGAGGTCTCTTCTTGATCGTCGCTCAGACGGACTCAGGAGCGTTCGCGTATTCGATCGTTTCTCGATGTGTCTGCACCAGATGTTATCCTCGTGCTGGCCTCGTCTGGCGGCTCTGCCGCAGCCCGTCTCCGCCGTGCTCCCTCCGCCGTGCTCCTCGTCCCGCGGCGCGCCGCCCGCCCACTGCGCGCGGGGCCCGGCGGGGCCAGGTCCGGGAGAATTTCCCCCACCTCTGGCGCGACCTGGCGTCCGCGTCGCCGGGCCAGGAGCCTCTCGGCGGCCCCGCTCCTCACCACCCACCAAACTCGGGCCGGACGAAAGGGGGGATTGGGAAAGGGGGGTCACGAAATCTGCTGCATGCAGCTGGTTTCGGCCCCACCGAGGGGCCCATTCCTCGATACATAGCCGCCTCGGGCGCCAGGAGGCGCCGGGAAAATCAGCTACGTGAGCTGATTCTCCCCCCCCCCCCCTTTGCTATCCCCCCCTTTCGCCCGACCCGACAAACCATCCCAACCCAACCCGAAGGCTTCAGTTTGCCCTCCATCTCCAGTGGTGGGGGGGGGGTCGGGAAACATGGGAAAACCACACATGGAACCCGTACCCCCCCCCACGCGAAATTCGGGTCGTCGGGTTGGGTTGGGGTGGTCTGGTCGGTTGTCAGCTCCCCGACCACTCCTTGCAGTGGAGACCCATGCCAAGAGACACCCTGCTTGCCTCCATGGTGCCCTAGGTTTCTGGGGTTTCGATGTTTTTGCCGTCGAAAGGGCGACGCTCCCACACCGAAAATCGATGGACGTCCTGGGGTCTCAGGGTTGGGTTTCTCGTGGAAGCTTTCTTGTTGACTGGCCTCCACTGTACGCTGCATCTTTAGGGGGCGGAGGAGGGTCGGGGAGGGGAGGGGGAGGGGTGCGAGACGAGAGCTGGAGGTGGGGATTCGGGCGCACGCCAGCATGGAGTGGGGCCTTGCATGTCCCAAAAATTGGTGTCTTCTCTTGTGCCCGACGCGGGCTCGATGCGGACTCGACGCGGATTTGGCGTGGCTTCGACGCGGATCCGACGTGGAGTCGACGCGGCTCCGACGAGATGACATGGATTCGACACGGATACGACGCGGATAGGGGCGCGACGGGACAGACAAGGTCCCCCGAAGATGCAACATAAACCTTTGTGTGTCTAGGCGTTGGGCCAGAGACTGCAGTGTAGCATCATACGTGTGCTGGGTTTCCTCCTTCCTTCCTCAGTCTGTCTCCTCCCTTTGCGTCCCTCCGTTCCCCCCCTCCTTCACTCCCCCCCATCCCCCTCCTCCCCATATCTCTCTCCTGTCTCCCCTCCCCATGTTCCCCTTTCCCACATCCCCCCCCATGGAGGATGAGGCGGAGTAGAAGGTGAAGGTGAAGGAGGATAAGAAAAATGAGGAGTAGGGGGGAGGAGGAGGAGGAGGAGCAGGAGGAGGAGGAGAAGGAGAAGGAGGAGGAGGAGGAGGAGGAGGAGCTCCCTCCTCTCCTGCCCCTCCCTCACAGTACAAGATCGCCTTCCGAGCTCCAGAAGACGGCCCGTCCTCCGACTCCTGCTGGTCACCCCAGCGCCGCCGCCGTTTTCTCTTTTCATGGGGTGCGTCCTTTCGGTGACACTCTGCGATGTCACTCTGCGGGGCCCATTACGATTCGATCGATCCGACCCGATTTCGAACTCGCCCAGCTCGAACCGATTCGGTTTGATTTTCCAGCGAACCGATGCAGCCCGATGCTTCCACGGCGCCGCTGCGCATGCCAGGACCCCGTGCTGATGCAGCCCGACCCGACGCGGGCTCCGATGCGATTTCCAGACCCGATGCCGACCCGACCTCCTGACCCCCCTCCCCTCCTCCGAGCTCCTCCCCCCGCCGCCCGCGGCCCCCTCGGCGAGGAGCTGCTCGTCTCCCTCGCGCAGACCCTGCGCGACTGGACGCTGGCGCTGTCGGGCTGCCAGTTCCGCAGCATCCGCCACGCCGCCACCGTCGCCGGCCTCCACGCGGTCGGCGGGCGGCGAGACCCGTGCACAGATTTTGCCGCGGCCCGGCCTGGGCCCGGCCGGGGCCCAGGCGGGGGGTGGGCAGCGGCGGTGGGCACGTACAGCTGGCCCTGATTAGTAGGTCGACATGCCTCCTGCACTCCTCTCGCGCGTCCTGTCCAATCAAGTCTGACTGCACAGTTGGGCGACGAGGTTTGTGCACATCCACCCCCGCTGGCCAGGCCCAGGACGGGTCCAGCCAGCGGCGGTGGATACGTGTATACGGTAGGCGCATGCGGCGATGGCGCGCCCGCGACGCTGGCGAAGGTGTGCAAGGTCGAACTCTGCGACGCCCAAGCACCGAGGCACGCGGTGATGCCACTGGACCCGGCGGAACTCGACCTTGAACGATCGGGGCCGCGATCGATTCGAAGTTTACGATCGACTCGGTGTCAAAAAAAATGCTTGCTCGCGCCGACGCCGCACGAACCTACCGTGGATCTCGTCGGCCGCTGGCCAGCGGCGGTGGATACCCGTCGGTCGTGGAAAGTAGGTTTTCTTGGGCTGTCCAAATCCCAATCTACTTTAGCCGCCTTCCTATTTCGACGATCGAGCAGTTTTCCCTCTTCCCTCCTCTTCGGGGGGGGGGTGGAAGCCCAATATACTCGCAACTTCCTCCTACTTCCTGTTTCTACCTGCAGTCAAGCCCGCATAGTATGGATGGGCAACCTTCCCAAGGGTACCCTTGCATCCTTGCCTCCTCGGTCCATCCTTGGCCGCTTTCGCTGGCCGCGCCCCGCTCGCAGAGTGTCGACCTGGCCTCCCAAGACCCTTGCATCCCTATCGTGCGTTCCTATATGATACAGGTTGACTGCACTTCTTCCGACCGACGGGTACGTGTAGATCTCGTCCTCCTCCTCCTCCTTCTCCTCCTCCTACTACTACTACTCCTCCATCCCCCTCCTCCTCTTCCCCCTCCTCCTCCTCCTGCTCCTCCTCCTCCTCCTCCTCCTCATCCCCAGGTCGAGGGGCTCAGCTTCCACGTGGCCCGCCTGCGCGAGTTCTGCGGCGCCGCCCCCGCGCCGGGCGCCGGGGCGGCCGAGGGGGGCGCCTGCGCCCGCCGCACCTCGCTGGCGCTGGAGATGCAGCAGGCCCAGCGGTGCCTGGAGGCTCGCGTCGGACAGTGCCGTTTTTAATACATGCTCCGCGTGCGGATCATGTATGAAGATGCAGGGATTTAGCATTAAAAACAACGATGAGTTCATGCATCAATCTTTTCATAAATCAATCATGTTACGAAAGGGGGGGATTGGGAAAGCGGGGGTCACGAAATTTGCTGCGTGCAGCTGGTTTCGGCCTCACCGAGGGGCCCATGCCTCGATACATGGGCTTCTCTGGGCGCCGGGAGGCGCCGGGAAAATCAGCTACGTGAGCTGATTCTCCCCCCCCCTTTGCTATCCCCCCTTTCGCTCGGCCCGATCCCCATCCCCACACGCCCGTGGGGATAGGTATCGGTTAAACGATGCTCAGGGGGGTATGATTTGAGTATCGGAGAAGACGCATAGATCTTTGGCACTCCGCGCGGATTTCTTGGATCAGCGCTGGCCCCCCCCCCGACGGCGCCTCCAGCGCCGCCCTTGGCGCGCTCCGCGCGCCAGGGAGGGGGGTCCAGAGCAGATCCAAGAAATCCGCGCGGAGCGCTAACAGTTTATGCTCATGGCGTGATTGCGAAGGCCTGACGGCCGGTGCCGCCGACCCTGTTCGCAATGCGCAGCAAGAGGCACGGGCTGTGGGATGGTTTGGGGGAACGGGGAGAAGGACGAGAAGGTGGGGGAGGGAGGTGTCGTATCTGACCCGGGACTTCCCCGGGACTCCCCCGGGACCCCCCCCGGGACCTCCTCTCCCCCCCCCGTCGGGGAAGGGAAAGGGAAGGGGCTTCCCTTCGACTCAATGACGACGTTGCTCAAGGTCGGTACGGGGGGGGGGCGTCGTATCTGACTCGGGGGGGGGGTCGCTACCCCCCCCGCTACCCCCCCCCCCTCCCGGCGGGGGAGGGATGAAAGGGAAGGGGCTTCCCTTCGACTCAATTACGAGGTTGCTCAAGGTCGGCTTGGCTGGAGCCCAGGGGAAGAGGAGTCCCAGGGGGGGGCGTCGTATCTGACCCGGGGGGGGGTCGACCCGGGGGGGGGAGGGATCTTCCCTTCGACTCCGGTCGGCTTGGCTCTCCCATCTGGGGGGGAAGGGATCAAAGGGAAGGGGCTTCCCTTCGACTCAATTACGAGGTTGCTCAAGGTCGGCTTGGCTGGAGCCCAGGGGAAGAGGAGTCCCAGGGGGGGGCGGATTGCTCAAGGTCGGCTTGGCTGGAGCCCAGGGGAAGAGGAGTCCCAGGGGGGGGCGTCGTATCTGACCCGGGGGGGGGGTCGCTACCCCCCCCCCTCCCGGCGGGGGAGGGATCAAAGGGAAGGGGCTTCCCTTCGACTCAATTACGAGGTTGCTCAAGGTCGGCTTGGCTGGAGCCCAGGGGAAGAGGAGTCCCAGGGGGGGGCGTCGTATCTGACCCGGGGGGGGGGGTCGCTACCCCCCCCCCCCCTCCCGGCGGGGGAGGGATCAGGGGCTTCCCTTCGACTCAATTACGAGGTTGCTCAAGGTCGGCTTGGCTGGAGCCCAGGGGAAGAGGAGTCCCAGGGGGGGGCGTTGCTCAAGGTCGGCTTGGCTGGAGCCCAGGGGAAGAGGAGTCCCAGGGGGGGGCGTCGTATCTGACCCGGGGGGGGGGTCGCTACCCCCCCCCCCCTCCCGGCGGGGGAGGGATCAAAGGGAAGGGGCTTCCCTTCGACTCAATTACGAGGTTGCTCAAGGTCGGCTTGGCTGGAGCCCAGGGGAAGAGGAGTCCCAGGGGGGGGCGTCGTATCTGACCCGGGGGGGGGGTCGCTACCCCCCCCCCCTCCCGGCGGGGGAGGGATCAAAGGGAAGGGGCTTCCCTTCGACTCAATTACGAGGTTGCTCAAGGTCGGCTTGGCTGGAGCCCAGGGGAAGAGGTCTCCCAGGGAAAGGGAAGGACAGAGACGACGAGTACAAAGAATGACGGAGATGACGGCTCGAACGGAAAAGCCCCTCACACACGCCGACAGGGTCGGCGGATTTTCTTCTTCTAGGGTAGAGCCGAGTGTCGGAGAGCGCCTTCCTCTGCGAGAATCCCACGACATTCTAGAGAGGAAGAAACAGCATGAGCACAAACCAGGATCCCTGCCAAGGGCTCGGCCGCATGCAGGGTGGAGTATCGCGAGGTGGACCCAGCCGCGGCGACGAGAAGCCTCCCCATGAGGTCGGACGTTGCCCACTCGGGTGCAGCATCGCGACACCTCATGACCGTAGCCCCAGACCTTGCGCAGGGCCGAGGGTCAGAGAGCGCCTTCCTCCTGCAGGACCAGCAGACGAGGGACGTCAAGGCGGTCAAACGCCTCGCGGGTTGAGCCGACGAAGATTTGCAACATCTAGCCGTTCGTTCATGTCGTAAGTTTTGGCTCGACGCCGGGTGTGGTGCATCAGTTTCAGCTTGACCGAACTGGTTGGTTGCGCCCCTTGACCTCCGTTTGTGGTGTTTTGCAGACCTGCCCCCCAGCCTTAGTCAAATTATGATGTTCCCGCCTACTTTAGCTTTGACTGCCAGAACGAATTTGAAGCACCATACCGAAACTGCAGGGTTTTCACGCGTCTTGCCCTGGGAGGAGATGCTCGTTCGACAGTTCGCTATCGTGTCAGGCATATACTGATTCGACACTTTCCTGGGTGCTCGAAATTGGTTATGGGATTCTGTGATGTGGTCCTTAAGTGCGATGGGAACAACATACGCGTAGGGGAACTTTTATCAGTGATCAGATCTTCCTTCAAGGCTGAATCGTTTGCTCTGCTGCGATCTTCAGTGATCAGCCAGCCGTCCGACATGTGACCCAGGTCTCGAGAAAGAAGAAAGGGGGGAGGGGAAGAAGGCGTTACGACATCTGCGTGCGGCTGGTTTCGGCCCCGCCGCCAGGCGCTTTTCTTCATACATTGGCACCTCCAGGCGCTGGGAGGCGCCGGCAGAGGCAGCTGCGTGAGCTGATCTCCCATCTTCTTTCACTGCCCTCCCCTGTCGCGCGACCCGGGAGGCCACCCAGGCCGCGCGCGACGCGCTCGGCATGCACCTCGTGAGTCACCGCACCAAGGACATCGACCCAGAGATACGGCGCAGCTGCTTCGAGGCCATGCGCCTGTGGGCCCGCGCGGACCCTGACACGTTCCTGGACGTCGGAGAGGAAACACAACGGCTCTTCCTCCTCCCCCCTCCTTCCCCCCCCCTCCCCCCCTTCCTTCTCCCCGCCCCTCTCCTCTTCTTCCTCTTCCTTCTTCTCCTCCTCCCCTTCTCCTCCTGCACCCCCCCTCCTCCGCCTCCTCCTTCCCCCTCCTCCTCCATCACACCTCCCTGTCGTACCCTCAGACGTGTCGGTAGGGTCGACGGCTGGGTTTGTCGCCTAAGTCTTCGGCACTTTGGATCCCCAGAAGCTTGAAATGTGTGACCGTGTCATGGATGGAGGGCGTGTCGTGTTCACGTTGTGGCTCAAATTGTTGCTCTCGCTCCAGCGACGCGCGCATTCGTCTTAGAAGCTCACAGTTTCAAGGATGGAGGGTGGTTCCTTCTGTAAAGGATTCTGATGGCTGAAGTCTTACGGATGGTGTTGTGGCGCGGTTTGAGATTGTCAGGATTCAACAGTTAGGATATTCATTATGTTAAAGCCCCAAAAATGGTGTTTTGGCGCGATTCAGGACGCTCAGGACGGAACAGTCACATTGATTCGCGGTGTTGACGTCCTAGGAGTGGTGCTCTGGGACGGTTGGGGATTCTCAGACGGTTGTCTTCAATGGGGCTCTTCCCGCACTGGAAATCGGAGCCTAGGGTGTGAGATCGCAGTAAAACGGAGATCCCCCCACCAGGACATCGGTTTTGGTTTCGAGTCGTGCGTGCGGGCGAGGCGAAGCTGCGTGGGCGGGCGAGACGGCCGCCAGGCCCCAAGGGGCCCGGAGCCCCTGTGTATCCCGCCTGGCGGCCTCGACAGATGACGATGGCATGCCGCGGCCGCTGGGCCCCAGGGGTCGCGGTGCTCCCTGGGTGTCCCGCCTCGCGTTCTCGGGATGGGAATGCACGAGTCAACTAGTTAGATGAGGAGGAGGAGGAGGAGGAGGGAGGAGGGAGGGAGGAGGAGGAGGAGGAGGGAGGGAGGGAGGGAGGAGGAGGGAGGAGGAGGAGGAGGAGGAGGAGGAGGAGGAGGAGGAGGAGGAGGAGGAGGAGGAGGAGGAGGAGGAGGAGGAGCTGTGCCCACTCGCCTTCCCCCAGGACAGCCGCTGGACCCGCTACCTGTTCCTCGGCCTGGCGGACCGCCACCCCGGGGCGCGGGCGCCCGTGCTAGCCGCCCTCCACGAGATGTTCTCGGGGGACCCTTCGTCCGTCTCCCCGAAGGCCATGGCGGCGCGCAAGGGTGAAGTCGGGCCTGTCCCTCGACAGGAGGGATCTTCAAACATAGGCGCATGATAATAGCATGGGGATGACTTGTCGAGTTTGTTTTTGACTATTTTTGATGTTTGTTGGTGGGCTATTTTATATTTTTCGTCCGAAGTTCGCCCGCAGGGGGACATGCCCGACCTAACGCAAGGGGGGGTGAAGCGACAGCAACAACCCTGACCTTCCAGTGTGCTTAAACATCGCCCTCCGGACCTCTAGACCTATCTGGGCGGCCTAAATAAGCCCCCGACAAGAATCTAGAGGTCGAGGCCCTCGTGCTATTTCTGATACCCCTCCTGGAAGGTCCGGGGAAATGTGAGAGCCAAGTTCAATCGGGAGCCTTGAGACGGGGGTCAATGCAACCGGGGGTCAGCCAGGGCACCAGATCCTGCAGGATCCTGCGAAGAACCCCTCTGGCTGACCCGGGTTAGCGAGCCGCTCGTTGCCGCGAGGCGGCCGCGCAGATTGGCTGACCCAGGTTTGCGAAGACCTGCGGTGCCGTTTTGAGATGAGTTCGGCACCGCCAGTGCGGGCGGCACGCGGGCGGCTGGCCTTGCATGGATGAAATGGCCAGGGGGGCTCCCTCTGGGGGCAGCGGGCTCCTGAGGAACCCCCGTGGGCCCTTCGGAGAAGGCCCCCCCCGCCTTCTCCGACGGCCGCCCTCCCCCCCCCTCCCTCTTTGTGTCGCCCTTCCAGGTGGCTTCTCGGAGGGGAAGTTCTCTGGGCCCTTCCGAGGAGCCCCCCCCCCCCTCCTGCCTCCCCTCCGACCGCCCTATCGCGGAAGGCCCTGCCCCCCCCCCCCTCGGCACCACACCCTTTTCAGGGGCAGCGATGGGGGGGGATGGGCGCAGGGGGGGACGCATCGACAAATCGCAAATTGATCGCCGACAGGGTTCTGATAGCCCCGCCCCGCCCAGGAACGTTCGGATATACTATCGCGGATCTATCGCCGATCTGTCGGCGATGTCTCGCCGATTCCGGGTCGATGTTCCCCCCCCCAAGCCAGCCCCCCTCCTATCGTTGTTGTCCCTGACCTTTGCTCGCGCCGCCAACAAGCGTCAAGGTGCGCGCACTGGCCGAAGACCTGCGGGTACGGGTGCTGAGCTGCTGCCACGACGTGGACCCGGCGGTCGGCGCCGCCGCGGTGCGCTGCGCCACCCAGCTGGCAGCGCGCGGGCTGCTCGCGGAGGAGTCCTTCTGATGGGCAAACTTTCCACCGCCGCTACCATATGTAGGTCGGGGGAGAAGGAAAGGTGAGGAGGTCCTCCTCCTCCTCCCCATCCTCCTCCTCCTCCTTCTCCTCCTCCTCCTCCTGCTCCTGCTCCTCCTCCTCCTCCTCCTCCTTTTCCTCTTCCTCTCTATCCTACATATGGTAGTGGTGGTGGAACATGGGCCCATCACCTTCGACCCGATCATCGACCTGGTGTGGGACCCGGCGGCGCAGCGCCGGTGCGAGGCCGCCACGTTCATCAGCCGCTTCGTCTTCACGGAGGACATCCTCGACCACCAGGCGAGCTCGCTGGCAAGTCAGGGGAGCCTTGTCAGCCTTCTTAGTGCCGTCTTCAGCGCCGATGAGCGTCGATTGGCGTTTGGGAGTCGATGAGACATCGCCGACTTAGCGTCGATGAGCGAGCGTCGAAATGGCGTCGATGAGCGTCGATCTAGCGTCGATTAGCGTCGATTCGCAAGAGCCGACAAGATGCTTTGGGAGGCCGGCGGTGAGCAAGCGAGGGGGGGACGTGAGAAGGAAAAGCAGGTCTCCTCAGAAGCCCTCCGGCCTTCTCAGAAGTCTTCTGCGCCTCCCGGAGGGCCCGGAAAGCCTCTCAGAAGGCCAGGATACTTTCTCTAGCCTTCTGAGAAGGCCTTCTTCTTCTCGCTTCTACGGGCTGCCACCGAGCCAGGCGAGCGGCGCTGGCGCGTTTGCGCCCGCGGGCAGGGCCGGCGCGGGCAGCGCCCTGGCGCGCAGGCTCATCACGATGCTGCTGCAGTTCGTCGCCGAGTACGCGGAGGGCCACCTCGGGCTGGTGGACCGCCTGGCCTCCGCGCTCTGGCGGCGCGCGTCCTGCATCGAGGACTTCGAGGCCATGGCGTGCCTCGCGCTGCAGGAGTCGAGCAGTGGCGAAGCGTCCTGGCACGCCTACAAGGCCCACCAAATATAGTGTTCTGAGAACAGTGTTGTGGTCTGCGCGAGATGTTTTTGGAGCATTCCTGGCCGATGCTGTCTTGTTTTAACACATCGCGTCGATGTTCCAGAGAGATGGTTCGTGTTATTCGAACACCCTCGGGTTCTAGGAACAAATTTCGTGATAGGCCTATAGTTGTGAAGGGCGGTCAATGGAGAGGAAGCATGGTGCCAAATAATTTACAGATGTCTAACACATGTGTTAAACATGCTTGAAACATGTATAACACAGGTTGAGCACATGCTCATGACATTTCTCCGACACTTGAAGCACATTTAGTTTCGATGATGGAGGACTGTGAGGGTGTCCACTGTCGTGTCGTCCAGAAGCCTGTAGAGATGCCTGGACGGTTGGTTTCTGCGGGTGGAGGGCAAAGGGTGAAATCTGAAATGTCGTTTCGATTGGTTTTCCAGGCTTGGATCTGCAAAAGGTGAATCACAAGACGGATTGATTTTCGAGGTGCAAAAGCCCATCTGGATTTCACCCTAAGCCCTCCACCCTAAGAAACTGCTCAGTTCAAGGAGGGCGCCGATGCCGTCGCGGGCGACCAGCACGCGGCCCTGATCCACCTCGCGGATGCCGTCGCGTGCCTCGCCTTCGAGGACGCCGTCGCCGCCGGCCGCGCTGACGGCGCGGCCCCGCACGCGCAGGCCGTGCTCGACGGCGCCGCGCGCGCCCTGGCGCCGCGCGTGCCGCAGCTGCTGGCGGCGTGCCAGGCTCAAGTCGGGCACGTGCCTCCACAGGAGAAATATATTTTGAATGGCCAAACAATAAAGTCAGGGGACGAGCTGTTGTGCTGTTCTGAGCATATTGTTGAGTGTGTTTTTGTTTTTTTGTTGTCTCCGAAAATGCGCCTGCAGGAGGACACATGCCCGACCTGTCTGATGCCAGGCCGACGCGCTCACCATGGCCAGGGCGGCCAGCCTGTGCCGCCACGTCCTGCGCCACTGCGCCGCGGCGCAGCCGGGCGCCGCCGGCGCCCTCGCAGGGCTCGCCTGCGGGCCAGCGGGCCACGCCGCGGCCGAGGCGCTGCGCGCCGCTTTCCTGCGCCAGCCGGACCCCGACGTGCTGGAGCACCTCGCCGAGGCCCTCGGCCACCTCCTGGACCTCGCCAGCGAGGCTCGGCCACGCGCAGAGGGGAGTAGGGGGAGGGGGGAGGGCTTCTTAGAAGCACCCCTGCTTCTTAGAAGGCGCGATGCTCTTCTATAGGTGTGAGGCTGGCGCCTTCTAAGAAGCAGCCTCCCTCAGAGAAGCCTTCCCCCCTCCCCCTACCCCCCTCTGCGCGCCGCCAAGAGGCGCGGCCCGTGGTGCGGGAGCTCGCGGGCACGCTCCGAGGCCGCTTCCTGGAGCTGTCGCGGGGCCTCCTGCCCGACGCCGGCGGCGCCGCGCCGGCGGCCTCCGCGGCGGCGGAGGGCCAGCAGGCGCCGGTGCAGGACGCGCTGCTCTCCACGGCGACCCGGCTGCGGATCCTGGCGAAGGCCTTCGACGTGTCCCTCTGCGACCTGAGCCACTTCGTCGCCTCCGCTCTGCGAGTGCTGGACGGCCGGGCGGAGGCGCTGGCCAAGGGCGAGCGCCCGGCCGCCGGTCCCCAGCTGGCGGTGACTCTCATGGAGTTGGTGGTCCTGGTGCTTACCCGCCACGCCGCAGCGCTCTTGCAGCCGGACCCCCTCTTCCACTGCGTGGCCCACGACCCCATCGATGCGGACCAGCTGCGCCTGTGCCCCACGGCGGCCGAGGACCTCAGCACCGTGGTGGCCGCGCTGCTGAAGGCCGACCCGAACGTCTTGGTGCGCACGGCGGCGTTCACTGTTTCGCTTGTGCTGCTGACCGCCTGGTGGAACGCGGCGCACTTCGCGGGGGCCGTCGCGGGAGCCATCGAGGCCGGGGACGCCCTCGCCTGCCACTTGTCCTCTGACGCTGCTTGCTGGCGCCGCCACCGCTGCAGGCAGCGTTGCCGCCGCCACGCCACCACGGCAGGACACTGGCGGGCTGAAGTTCAACCGCCTTCCCGTCGTCCTGCTCCTCCGCCTCCTTCCTCTTCTCTTTCTCCGCGCTCTCGGGACGATGCTGAGTCTCTCGGGGGTAGAGCGCGAATGCGCCGTCGGCAGGGTGTGCCGCCCCCTCGAACACCCTGACCCCTAACTCGTTCGCACTTTACTTGTCGCTTGGTGAACGAAGTGGTGCCTTCATAATTAGCCGCGTTGCCGAGCTCCTCCCCCTCCGCGCCGCTCTCCCCCTCGCCCTGCCCGCCCTCTCCTCCCCGGCCTCCCTCGAGCTCGAGGCCCCCCGCCCCGCGCCTGCCCCGCCGCAGCCCGTGCGGCGGGCGGCCGGCGCTCCGCCCCCGCGGCCCCTGCCCCAGTTCCTCCCCCCTCTGCCCCCCCTCCTCGGCACCCGCGCGCGCGGTTGGAGGAGGAGGAGGAGGAGGAGGAGGAGGAGGAGGAGGGTTCAGTTTAGTTTCTCATGTCCGAGCAACGGCGGAGGAGGAGGAGGAGGAGGAGGACGAGGAGGAGGAGGAGGAGGAGGAGGACGAGGAGGAGGAGGAGGAGGAGGAGGAGGAAGAGGAGGAGGAGTATGTGGCTCCCTGCCCATGCCCTGATGTCCTGGAGCCGCGCGCGGATGTCGTGAACTCGCTCCTGCCCGCACGCGCGCAGCCACGACGCTGCCTGGTCCTCGGGCCTCGCTCGGTGGACCGCTCACTCTCCCCGGTCAGTCCCTGCCCAGTGCGCTCCGTCTGCTGGCCCCCTCGCCCGAGATCCCGAGGCCCGCAGCCTTGCACACGAGGGCCCTCACGGCCACCGTGCGCCCCCCCCCTCTCCTCGGCCGTCCTCCTCTGCCCTCGCGTTTTTCCTGCGCGCAAGTCGCCTGTCCGCGCCCCGCCCGGGTTCCGACCGCGCCGCGCCATCGCCGGCGCTGCGACGAGTCAGGGTCTGGGAAGCCTGGGCGCGGCGAACCTCAGAACCCTCCGAGGTCTGACCGCGGCGCCGGCGGTGATCGGACGGGGCTAAGACGAGGAGAACTCCGTTCCAAAGCATTCCGGAACGCTTTGAGAAGGCCGCGGCGCCTGGGACATCTTCCAGAGCCGCCAGATCTGAGAGATTCTCGATTTACCTCCCCACCCACCAAACCTCCTAAACCCAACCCGGAGGCCCCCATGCGCCCTCCATTCCCAGTGGGGGATGGGGGCGTCGGGGAACACCGAAAAAGCACGCGTGGAACCCGTACCCCCTCCCCCCCCAAAACCCGAAACGTGGGACTTCGGGTTGGGTTGGGGTGGTCTGTGGTAGGTAGTCAGCCCAGGCCCGCGACGCCGTGATTTTTCATGACGTTGACCCCAGAGGTCTCGACCCATTCCCAGGGACCGGCTTCTCATCCCAAGTCGTTTTTTGACGGTCCCGAGGCCGGGTAAGGGCCCCTGGAGGCTGAAACTAGCGAAAAACCTCTCCTCGTATTTTTCTCGCGACGCGAGGGCGTTTGGGGTGCTCATACTGCTACTCCATGGACCACTCCGACGGTGCTTTCTGACTCTGACTAACGTTCCGAGGCGAATACAGCGGCGGCGACGAAGGCCTCCCAGGATGCCGAACTAGGCGACGTGATTTTTCCACGACGCGAAAGGGTCTGGGAAGCCTGGGCGTGGTGAACCTCAGAACCCTCCGATGTCTGACTGCGGCGGCGACGGCGACGACGGCGGCCCGCCCCGCCGCAGGCCCCGCCCATGCTGCCCCTGTCGGGCGGCCTGGCGGCCGCGCTCTGCGGGCACCTGGGCGAGCTGCTGACGGAGGCGGCGCTCCGTCGGCCTCCCCTTGCGCGGGATGAGAGGGGGATGGATGCTCGGCCATGCACAAAGGGGGGTACAGTCAGACCGAGGTGTAGAGTGCCGTTTTTTTATACATGCTCCGCGTGCGGATGATGATTAAACATGCAGGGATTTAGTATTACAAACAACGATGAGTTCATGCATAAATTTATTCGTAAATAACTACTGTATTTTAAATCCTATAGTTTTAAATGATCCGATGTATTAAAAACTGCCCTGTAATATTCTAGGCCTCCCAGATGGGGTCAGAGTAGATGGGGTCGGAGGATGGCGCCGCAGCGCCGATGCATCGGCGATTCGCCTCGATGTGGAGTTCCATGTTCTCTATGCATCACCAGCGTCGCCGATACATCGCTGATGCATCGCCGATTCATCGCCGATGCGGTGTGATCCTCCGGCCCCATCTACTCGGACCCCATTTGCGAGGCCTCTAAAGATCGAGGTCGGTTCGGGGAGGGTAGCCTAGTATTCTTCGTGCTTAATGGAGGTTCTTGTGCATCCTGGGCAGGGTACTCTTGGATGTTCTGTGTTTTTGGACAGCGGGGAATCTCAAGTTATATAAGGATGTTCTTCTGGCCTAGGCTCGACTGTAGGAGTCGGACGGAGCTAGGACGAGGACAAATCCGTTTCGTTCCAGAGCGTTCCGGAACGCTCCCAGAGCGTTCTGGAACGCTCCGAAAAGGCCGCGGCGCCTGAGGCACCCTCCAGATCCGCCGGATCTCAGAGATTCTCGATGTATCCTCAACCGGTGTTATCCTCGTCCTGCCTTTGCCTTAAGGGGGAGGGGGGAGGCTTCGTAGAGTATAATTACCCCTGTTTCTTAGAAGGCGCCTGCCTTGTCTGTAGATCTAGGGTTGGCGCCTTCTATCAAGTAACCTTCTCCTAGGAAGCCTTCCCCCCTCCTTCCCCCCGTTTGCGCTGCCAAGGAGGTCAAGACGTAGCCTAACGTAAGTCCCCGTGCTGGCATTCGGGATGATACTCCTGTATTATCCTCCTCTTCCCATAAGGAAAGGGCCGCCTAACTTAGTTCCCAGGTGGAAAGGGTTGCCTAGCTTAGGTCCCCGAGCATTTGGTGTGATACATGTGCGGAAATGCCCCCCTTTCCCTGATGTGCTGGGCCGGTTTGAACTTTGGCCCGCTCCCAAAGTCTTAGGGGATACTTCTACATATTGCTTACGGTAGGCTCGCGTCGTGTCGACCGTCGGCGATCCCAGCGCGGGCGTTTCAGGTTGAACGCCGCACGTGGCCCGGAGTCGGCCCATCGTTGCACGACCCGGCGTTTCTGCGACGACCAGTCGTCCAGGTTTGAACGATCCCTGCGGTGTCAGGCGCCAACGCCGGGATCCACACTGCACGAGCCTGCCGTGGAGGGTTCGGGGGAGGGCCGGCTGAGACACCGGCGGTCCTCCGCGAGTTCTCGTTTCTGGCCTCGGGGAAGACCCGGAGACGCTCTGGAGGGCGCGTCTCCGTGCAGCAATGCGGCGTTCAACGGGCGCCGTAGTGCCCGCGCGAAGGGGGCGCAGGCACCGCGGCAAAGACCGCCGCCCCAAACGGAGTGCGGCTACGCCAGGCTCGCCGTCCGTGTCGGTGTCGGTGTGGCGCCCAGGGGCGTTTCGGGTGCGATTGTGCTGCGCCCAGAGGTTTCTCGTGGCTGCTCCCGTGAGTGAAGTTGTAGCCGCTGAGTTGGGTCGTTCCCGGTCGGGTCCTGTTAGACAGCACAGGCGAACATGTGCTCATCGTTTTGCCTCGGGGATAGAGCATGTGTGCAGGGGGGATGCCGTAGCTCTCCTCGTCCCACTGCTAGGCTTCCACAGTCCGAGTCAGCACCTTTTCAGGGAGCATTGTGGACCTCCTCCTCGAGGAGGAGGAGGAGGCGGAGGAGGAGGAGGAGGAACTGCACACCAGTACGCGGTCTGCTTCCGTTGGCCTGCGCTTGAGCGCGGTCACCCGCGCACGCGGGGACGAGGAGGGCGAACATGTACGCATGTTTTGGGGGCTGCCAAGAGGGGGGTGGTGACTACAGTGTGGGCCCATGCCAACAAACACCCTGCTTGCCTCCAGGGTGCTCTGGGTTTCTTGGGTTTCGATGGTTGTGCTATGGAAAGAAGTGACGTTCCCACACCAAAATCCAGGGACGCCCTGAGGTTCCAGGGTGGGGTTCCTTGTGGAAGGTTTCTTGTGGGCGGGCTCCTACTGTAGGGGTGGGTGGATATCATGGAGGGGGCCATGATATCTTCCCTGATTTCATGGCGCCTCGTCTTATTTCAATGCGTCCCCGGCCCCTCCCCCTGGGCCGCGCACATGTGGCCGTCCATGATTTACACCCCCCCCTTCTTGGACCCTCCTCTTGGCCGCCCTCGAGTGTCCCTGTTAGCATTGGTTAACCACACAAGGTGTTCACCGACCTTTTCAAGAGCTTCGCCGATGCAAATTGCCTGAACACAGACGTGTACCCTGATTCTCCCTGAGGGCGGCTAGAGAGGTAAGCAGAGCTGCCACGTATTGAACGGCTGCGCTGACGTGAACGGAGTCGGGTCTGCCACGAACGCAGAGGGCATTGCGCAGAGGAGTTGGCACAAGTTGCAAACTGCGTCCTTCAGCAGTGGAAGATTTGCGAACTGCGTCCCCCTGTCCCGCGTGCCGCTGCTGCTGCTGTCGCACCCCGCCGTGAACTTCAGCTGGGGCCGGGCCAAGCTCTTGTGGAACGCCATTGACGGTGAGCACGCTGCGAACAGGGCCATCGCCGAGATGGTCGACGATGGCCGACGCCGTTCCGCCGGTCAGCGGCTGGGGCAGTGCCGTTCAGGCGGCGCACGCCGGGCTGCGCGAGATCGCCACGCTGGAGCAGGGCACGGTGCTTGACACCGCGGGCTACGGCAGCAACTTTCACGCGGTCCAGGGGCGCGCCGCGTACTCGGCGATGCGGGTCCCGTCTCGGACACATGGCGCACCCGGGCGGTCTTTTCTCCAAGACGTACGAGGTCACCAGCTTTGTCGGCTGTGCAGAGCCCGAGGCCCGCGACGCCGTCAACTTGGACATGATGTGACCCACCGCACTTTCCGTATACCGTGCCATGCTTTGCGCCGCGTGCTTTTTGGGGGTCGTTGTCCTCTTCGACGCCTTATTGTGCGAACCGAGAGGGGCTCGACGCAACTGGCATGGGATGGTAGGGAATGGGGTTTGACGTCAGTCGTGACGGGAGCGCACCTAGCTTATCCTCCGCCCCCCCTCCTTCGCCTTCGTAGCGGGGCTGTTTGCCAGCGACGCGCCGCCATGATCGGCCGCGCGCGCGCGCTCTGTTTGTGGGCCGCGACTGAGTTGGGTCGGTGGCGGGCAAATACAAAAAACAAACAGCTCCTCCTCCCTCCTTCCGTCGAAGAAGACAGAAACGCCATAAACACAAGCTTTAGGCGCTCCGCGCGGGGTTCTTGGATCCGCGCTGGTCCCCCCCACCCCTGGCGGCGCCTCTGGCGCACCCCCTGGCGCGCTCCGCGCGCCAGGGAGGGGGGCCCAACGCAGATCCACGAAACCCGCGCGGTCTGTCGAAAGTTTATGTTTATGCCATTTGTTCTTTTTTTCCTCCCGCCAGCCACAGATGCTCGGTTTCGTAGTTTGTCTTCGGGCCCCTCGGGTCGGCCCGCTCGGACCTCCTCTCGAGCGGCTCTTGACACCCAAGTTCTGTTCCGTGTACGCCTGGCTAAAGGGAAGATTTAGTGTTAGGTCGGGCGTGTCCCTCTACAGGAGGAATTTTTAAAGACAGTAAACAATAATCTGGGGACGATTTTTCTGTTATTTTGTTGATGTTTGTTGGTATTTCGTGATTTTTTTCCGCCCACAGTCCGCCCGGGGGGACATGCCCGACCCAAATTTAGTGCTTCGATCCTCTCGGGCATCTTGTGCTCCCCTCGCGCCTCCCTCTGCGGAGGCCAGCGCCGTGCCGGCCGACTCCTGCAGCTTCGCGGGGAGGGGCGGGACATCGCCTCCGGCGGGAAGTTGCGGGGGGGAGGCACGGCGGAGAGGTCCACGGAGGAGGGCCGTGCAGCGGGGAGGAAAACAGTGAACGGTGGCAACTAGCGCTTGAGGGTTTTGAAGGTCTGAGTTGTGGAGATACGCTGGCACCCCTCCCTACGGCCATCTTCGTTGGCCGAGGGACCGTAGGGACAGCCTCGGCCCCCGCCATTGGCAATGGCGCCGTAAGGTGACAATGTCAAGAATGGGAGCTGGACCCCAGGCAGCCCCTATGATGGCAGCTGCCGAGGTGGTGGGGCCCATGATGGTCCCACCAGGGTAGCTGAGGCCTATGATGGTCCTCGCCAACAAGGAATGGGAGGAGGCGAGGATTTATCCAGCACCACCGTCTGCGGGATGGATCTTAGGCGACTTCGGCGGGCGGCGGGCATGGATGTATTCGGGCTTTGGTGGGAGTCCTGTCTATTCACACCCACCGCCGACCGAGGTCCCTGAAGGTCGATCTCCCAGGCTGTGGTTGTGGATAGGTCCCTGCCTCGCAGTGGATACCCCAGGCGCGCCAATGATGCTGGAATTATACCTCCCTCCAAGTTCCTTCTGCATATGTGCATCTGCTCCTACAACATGTTGTTTTCACTGTGGGAAGTGCCCTGTCGGAAGACATTTTTTTTTTTGAGAAAATCTCAACCGTGCCAAAGCGCAGTTCCTGGGACTTCAACGCCGCGAATCAAAATTACAGTTGCGTCCTGAAGATCCTGAAGCGTGCCAGAAAACTGTTCTCGAATGTTTGTAACCTCGCGAGTCAACGTGACTGTTGCGCCCTGGCAATCCTAAATCGTGCCACGACACCTTCCCGGGGAGTCCAGCCATAAGCGAATCTGTGCAACTTCTGTAAACTTCCAAGGCGGATTTGTGCGGCGCTCAGACCAGAGCCACATTTTGAAAGCGAGCCGCCCTCCGTTGTTTTAAGGCGTGTGCGCGGCGCTCCGGCGACAACCACATCTTGAAAATCACCCGGCCGCCATCCCTGAAATTCGTGCGAGCTTCTCAGGCGAATGTGCGCGGCGCGGAGGCGAGAGCCACATTTTGAAAACCGCCCGGCCTCCACATGCGTAAAGCACTGGGTGCCCCACTCTTTGCATTGGCGGGGGAGGGTGCCAGTCATGGGGGCGGTGGCCGCTCAGGGGGGGGGCTTCCCAGGTGCAGCGGGTGAGGCCTCTCTGCCATTCACCTCGACGAGCGCGGCTGGCGCCGCCGCCGCGCCGCCATTTGGGGGCCAAGACCTCCCTCGTGCCCGGTGGAAGCCCCCAGGGGCGGCCCGAAGGCCGACGTGCTGGGAGCCCGTCGCCTGCCTGCGCTCCTGGGGCCCCGCCGTCGGCCTCTGAGGCCCCCGGGCCCTTCTCCGCTGCCGGCGGCACCCCACATTTTGGGCCCCGCGGAAGCTGTACCGCCCAGGCCGCCTGCCGCCCACGCCGACCGCCTGCCGCTGCGGCGCTCCTCGCCTCCTGCTGCTGTGCCGCCACGCTGCTCGCCCTCACCGCCACCTTCCGCCGCCGCGCCGCCTGCCCCTCCTGCCTCGGACACGGGGCACCCCTGCGGGGCAGGGGGCCCTGGGGCGCCCCCCGGGGCACTGGCCCTACGGGGCCAAGCGGCCCAACAGGGAGGAGGACCCTCCACCGGGGGCCCCCCACGCGCCGCGCGCCGCCGCGCCACGCTGCCGCCTCGGATCCCCCTCTTCCCTCGTCCTTGTGATGTCTCTCTGAGATACAATGGGCTCACCCTCTTTCTCTCCTTCCCCCGTCTGTCTGCGGGACCTAGGTCCCGCATCTTTTTGTTTTGTACTATACTCCCCGAGAGGGAGCCCGACGGGGCCTTCCTGGGGGAAGCGGGAACGTCTGAAGACTTTCGTGCCGTGAGGAACCGAGGAACCGAGGAACCGAGGAGGAGGAGGAGGAGGAGGAGGAAGAGGAGGAGCAGCAGCAACAGCAGCAGCAGCAGAGCAGAAGGAGCAGGAATGGCCAGGAAGCAGGGGCGGAGGGAATCCGCCAGGGCGGTGTCGGGGAGCGGAGGCTGGCGGAGCCCGGCGACCCCTTGCGGCCCTCCGTCATCTCGCAGCTGCCCGCCGCTCGGCGCGGGGCGCGCGCGCGCGCCTCTGTGCGGCGCTGATGTGCAATGCATGGGACGCACGCGCGGGACGCACAAGGACATGCAGGTAGTTGCATCGGATTCACCGAGCGCGTTTCACTACTCGCAACACGCGTACTCGCATACGCCCGAAAACAACAATTATTCCTGTATGCAGTGGGTCGTAAGCCCCCAGCGGCAGATCCAGGCCATTTGCGAATAGTTCCTATGTGCGCGTAGAGAAACGCGCTTACCCACGCACGCAGAGGGACATACATGGGACGCGTACAGGTTTCGCCGCTACACGGGGGGGGAGGAGGTCGCCGATCACGAGACGTAGCAAGGACATTCTAGGACTGTGTGCTCATGTTGGTGCACAGGTGCGCTCGCGTATAGCTTACAAGTGCAGAGTCTGTAGTACGCCAGCCTCACGACGTTCAGGAGGGGGAACAGCACACAGACACAATGAATCGTCGATTCCCAGGAACTGTGGGAAAACATGTACACTGGGGGGGGAAGACAAACACCCAGAAAATATTTGAACATATGGGGAATCTGGTTACAGTGCCGTTTTCAATACATGCTGCGCTTGCGGATCATGTATTCAAATATGAGGGATTTAGTACTAAACAACGATGAGTTCATGCATACATGTATTCATAATTTAGTCATGTATTAAAACATCCTATATGCTTTAGAGTCCTATGTGTTAAACACTGCCCTGTCTTTGTGTCTGTTTGTTTGTGTGTCCCAGTTTCCCTTCCGACATCTGGCTTCCCGGGCGGCTTTTGGCCACACGCACCGCCCGCCCAGCAGCCCATGTATTTTGCGAGAGAGAGTTTCTCGAGCGTGCGCGTCGCCCATTCTCGTTGGGGCCCGCGCGTACCTCGCCCGCGTGCGCCCGGGGAGCGGGGGGGCGGCAGCGCCGACGGACACAGCAGCCCGCTGGAGGTCCGCGCGGGTTTTTTCGGATCGGCTTCTGTGGGGCGTGTCCCCCCCCCTACAGTGGGAATTTCGACGAAAGATAAAAGATACCCCAAAGATGCCCCCAAAAGGGCAAACAAATACCCCAAACATGCCCCAAAAGGGTCAAACATATGCCAAACATAGTCCCCAGACTATTTTTGGACCATGTTTTGACTATTTTTGGGGTATCTTTTTATTTTTCGTCGAAAATCCCCCTGTGGGGGGACAGGCCCGACTTGACGCTGGAGGTCCGCGCGGCTTTTTTTTTTCGGATCGGCGCCTGAGCCCCCGTGGCGGGGCCTCCGGCGCCGCCCCCGGAGGGTCCAGCGCCGATCCAGGAGCCCCTCGCGGGCCTCCACCAGGCGTGTGTGTCTGCGCAGTGCTCCCTTGGAGCCATGCGGGCCGCGCCGAGACGGTCGTCGTCGCCGTCGTGGCGTCGCCGTCTTCGTCGGAGTCGAGGGTGCGCTTCTCGAGGCTCTCGTCGCCACGATTGGACGCGGCCCAGCAAACTGTTCTGAGTATACTTCAGGGAGGAGGAGGACGAGGAGGAGGAGGAGGAGGAGGAGGAGGAGGGGGAAGAGGCGGAGGGGGAAGACGAGAAGGAGGAGGACCAGGAGGACGAGGAAGAGGAGGTGGAAAGTATTCTGAGTGGATTCCAGTGGGGGCGCTGGTGACAGTCAGTTTGGCCGCATTTTCGCTCAGACCATCCTCAGTCTCACAGGGTCGCGAGCCGCCCTCCCCCCCCTCAGCCCGTTATTCTGACCGTGGACTTGCCCCCCCCCCCCCCCCGCGCCACCTTGATGTCCTGGAGCGTATCCTGGGAGCGTCGGGGATGTGTCCGCGAGAGGTAACACTGTCTTGGAGGAGTCCTAGAGAGCGCATGCGGTGTCCTGGAGGGTACCCTGGAAGAGTCCCGGAGGGCGTCCTGGAAAGCGTCCTGAAGGGCACCTTGGCCGTATCAAGACCCGTGGCTGAGTTTTTCCGGCAGGTGGGCTGTTCCTTGCCCAGGGGTTCAGCCCGAACGTGTCCCGAGCCTTGCGATTCCAATGCTGGGAGCGCTCGACTCCTTGCTTGGGTGTTCGATTCCTGGTTTGTCCGTCGATTCCTGGTTTGAGTGTTCGATTCCTGGTTCGGGTGTTCGATTCCTGGTTTGGGTGTTCGATTCCTGGTTCGATTCCTGGGAAGTTCAGGGGTTTGGGTGTTCGATTCCTGGTCTGTGTCCGTCGACCGATCGAGAACGCGCGTGCCTCCCTCGGCCCACGGGGCCCTCACGAAGCTTGATTGGCTCGAGACCGCAATCTCATGATCACTCGCGGCATGCCTGATTGGCTTGCGCCCGCGGTGCATGCCACGTGGTTTCTCCCCGTCGGAGTCCGAGAAGTGGCCCCTTGGGGCGATCTTTGGGCCGTCTTGGCCACTCCTGGGCATTTTTTTTGGGGGGTTCCCTTGGGCCATTTTGGAACCATCGTGTTGGCCCAAGAGCCAATCGAAAGCGAAGGGGCGAGAAGACTCATCACATTGATGTTCCTTAGGTGTAGGACGGATGTTGACATCTTGGGGGGGGCCTTGGGAGGCCCCCCGTGGTCACTTCGAGCCGTGTTGGGGGAAGTCTTGAGGCTTCTTGGAGGCATGTTGGATGTTATCTTGAGCCACCTCGAGTTATCTTGTGCAATATCGGAGGCCGTTTTGGGCTACCTGGATGCTTTTGAGGCCTACGAGGAGGGCCCGCAAAACGTCCCTTCCAGACCCAGGGAGCAGGGATGGGAGTATGGGGGAGAGGTACACCTCTCCCCAGGGAGAAGATCAGGTCGATATACCTAAGCATCACCTACGTCCAAAGCAATGGTGGAATTCCGAAATCAGGGGACGAGTTGGTATAGTGGGAGGACGAGGAACAGGGCTAGGAGTGGCGCGGCGGAGGTCGCGGCGGAACAGAAAGGGGAGGTGGAGGAGGATGAGGAGGAGGAGGAGGCGGAGGAGGACTAGGAGGCAGGAGAATGATGAGGATGAGGAGGATGAGAAGCAAGAGGGGAGGAGGAGAGGAGGAGGAGGAGGAGGAGGAGGAGGAGGAGGAAGTAGGAAGGGAGGAGGAGAGGAGGAGGAGGAGGAGGAGGGGGGGGGAGGATGATGAGTTGGAGGAGGAAGGAGGATAGGAGGAGGAGGAGGAGGGGAGGAGGAGAGGAGGAGGGGCGGAGGAGTAGGATGAGATGAGGAGGAGGAGGAGAGGATGAGGCGGAGGCGGAGGAGGAGGAGGAGGAGGAGGAGGAGTAGCTCAGGAGTAGGAAGGAGAGGGGATGAGGAGGAGGAGGAGGATGGGAGGGGAGAGGGGGCAGAGGAGGGGAGGGGGTGGGGGAGGGGGGGAGGAGGGAGGAGGAGAGGAGGAGAGGAAGAGCGGGGAGGCCTGAAGAGGAGAGGAGTAGCGAGAAGAAGGAGGATGAGGAGGATTCCGAAGAGGTAGACAGGAAGGGAGGAAGAGGAGAGAAGAAGGAGAAGGAGGAGGAGGAGGAAGAGGAGAGGAGCGGAGGACAGGGGAAGGAGGAGGAGGAGGAGGAGGAGCAGGAGGAGGAGGAGGAGAGACGAGGACGAGGAGGAGGAGGAGGCGGAGTGGGGGGGGAGGAGGGAGAGGAGGAGGAGGAGGAGGAGGAGGAGGAGGAAGGAGGAGGGGAGGAGGAGGAGGAGGCGGAGGAGAGGAGGAGGAGGAGGAGAGGAATAGAGGAGGAAGGAGGAGGAGGAGAGGAGGGGAGGAGGAGGATGAGAGGAGGAGGAGGAGAGAAGGGGAGGAGGAGGAGGAGGAGGAGGAGGAGGAGGAGGATGAGGGGGAGGAGGGAGGAGGTGAGGAGGAGAGGGAAGAGGAGGAGGAGGAGGAGGAGGAGGAGAGGGAGGGAGGAGGAGGAGAGGAGGAGGAGAGGAGGAGGCAGGCGGAGGAGATGGGAGCGGGAGGAGGAGAGGAGGAGAGGAGGAGGAGGGAGGAGGAGGAGGAGGAGGAGGAGGAGCGAGGAAGAGGCTCGATGAGCACGAGGAGGGAGTACGAGGAACGAGGAGAAGGACAAGGAGGAACGATGAGGAGGGTGAGGACGAGGAGGAGGAGGAGGAACAAGAGGAGGAGCAATGGGAGGAGGAGGACGAGAAGGAGGAGGAGGATGCAAGAAGAGGAACACGATGATGCTGAGGAGGAGGATGATGCGGAGGAGGAGGAGGAAGAGGAGGAGGAGGAGGAGGTGGAGGGGTGGAGGGAGAGAACGAGGAGGAAGAGGAACATGACGTTGAGGATGAGGAGCAGTGTGAGGGGGCGCATGACATGAGGAGGAGGAGGTGGAGGAGGGATGAACATGATGATGCTGAGGAGGAGGAGGAGGCGGAGGAGGAGGAGGAGGATGAGGAGGACGAGAAGGAGGAGGACGAGGAGGAGGAGGCGGAGGAGTGATTGAATGAGAGAGTGAGGGAGGGATGGAGGGAAGGATGGAGGAGAGAGGAGAGAGGAGGATGAGGCACGCGCGAGGGAGGATGGAGGAGGGAGGATGAGGCACGCGCGAGGGAGGAGGGAGGGGAGAGCAGGGAGGAGGCAGCAGAGGGGGATAGACGAGGGAGGATGGAGGAGGGTGGAGGGATGACGGAGGAGGGAGGAGGGAGGAGGGATGACGGTGGAGGTAGAGTGAGGAGCAAGGAGGAAGACGGCATGAGGGAGGAGGGGGAGGGAAGAGGGAGGAGGGACGAGAAGAAGGGAGGAGGAAGGACGGATGATAGAGGAGAGAGTAATGAGGACAGAGGAGGAGGGAGGTGGAGGGGGGATGAGGAGGATGGGGAGGAGGAGGAGGCGAAGGAGGAGGAGGATGAGGAGGAGCATGAGGACGATGGAAGAGGGAGGACTGAAGAGGGAGGAGGGAGGAGGGATGAACGAGGAGGGTGGAGGGATGAGGGAAGATCAAGGAGGAACGAGGGAGGAGGGAGAATGGATGATGGAGGAATGATGCGGCAAGGTGGAGGAGGGACGAGGGCGCAGGGATGAGGGATGATGGATGATGGACCTGGGAGGAGGAGGGCGGGAGGAGGGGGGGGGATG
>CAUYUJ010018849.1:297774-372774 GCA_963575745.1 Prorocentrum cordatum
GGAGGAGGAGGGGGAGGAGGAGGAGGAGAGGGCGTGCCGAGGGCATCGTGGTAAGTACCACCAGACACTGCCCACCCCACAGTCCAGAGTCCAAGGAGGGAGGAGGGAGGGAGGAGGAGGGAAGAGGAGAGAAGCGGAGGGAGAAACAGGAAGAGCAGGAAGAGAGAGCAGCAGGAGTAGGAGGGAGGAGGTCAGGAGGGGGGAGGAGGGAGGAGGATATGAGGGAATCGGGAGGGAGGGGAAGCGGGGAGGGGGGAGGGGGAGGGAGGATGGGGAAGGGGGATGACTGAGCAGGAGGAGGAGTTGGACGACGACGGCGACGACGACGACGGCGACGACGACGACGATGACGGCGACGGCGACGACGGCGACGACGACGGCGACGGCGACGGCGACGACGAAGACACCGCCGCGTGTCCTCAGCGGCTCGACCGCTTTTGGCGCCGCGCGCGGGCCTACCGCCGAGCGCCTATGCGGCCGGAGGCCGCGCCCGAAGGCCCCTCCTCCTACTCCTCCTCCTTCTCCAACTCCTCCTCTTCCTCCTCCTCCTCCTCCTCCTCCTCTCCAACTTCTCCTCCTCCTCCAACGCGCGGCAGGCGCTGCCCCTCCCGCGGCGCCGCGGGCCAGTGGGGCCCTGGGGCCCGTGGCGGCCGCGGAGGTCGAGGGGTGGGTGTCGCAGCAGCTCTCCGAGCTGGAGCCCCCCGCGGGGGGGAGGAAGGCCGGAGGCCGGCCAGTCGAGAGGCCTCGGGAGCCCCGAGACGGGGGTCGATGCAAACGGGGGTCAGCCAGAGCGCCCGATCCTGCAGGATCCTGCAGGGCCAGGGGTGCACTGACCCGGGTTTGGGTGCAGGATCCTGCAGGACATCCTGCGCGCTGACCCGGGTTTGGGTGCAGGATCCTGCAGGCATGGCCTGACTGCCCCGGGTCTGGGTTGACCCGTGTCGGAGGATCCCCGAGGGCCGCGGCGGCCGCCTCCCCGCCGGAGGTCGCTCTGCTTCTGGGGCCTCCGCGGGCGAGTGCTCGCCGCCATGGCTGGACGCCCTCCTGGCATCAAGTCGGGCCTGTCGCTCCACAGGGGAAACTCTTAATCGTAAGAAAACAGTTCGCGGGCGAGGTCTTTGTCCAAAATTCGCCTGTCGGGGGACATGCCCGACCTAACCAGGGCTGCATGTCTGCCTGGCAAGCTGGGTCACAGGATGGATCCCTGGAGGGGTCCGGGGGGGTGATCTTGAGCGGGGTGGAGCTCAGCGGAGGTGCGCCGCCGTGGTCTCAAGAGGCCCTCCGAGAGAGGAGGGAGGAGGGCAGGCTATAGGTTCTGGCAAGACTTCCGTCCGTATCCACTGTTGTCTGGATTTTCGGGTTCCCTTCCAAGAAAACCGAGGCGCACTGGATATTGATAAAAGATCTGACCCTTAGAGGCTCGATTTTTATCCACATCCAGTGCACCTCGGCCTTGTTGCGCCCCTTCCAAGAAAGTGCAAGACGCACTGGATACGGATGTAAATCTTGCCCACGAGGAGGGCAGGCTGGGGGGACCCAGCGGCCTGGAGCTCAGGTGCCCGGTGGGGGCGCGAAGATCCCCGCGCTCCGCGCGCCGCGGTCTGGGGCGGAGGGCTGCCATGCTCCAGGGCGCGGACATAATCGTGCATCGCGCACCTCGGGGGCGCAGTGCACGAACTTGGTGCGGGCCCCACGAGTATACACGACCACCGCGTCGATTCCTCCTCCCTTCCCCACCTTCTCCTTCCTCCCCTCCTCCCTGGGAGATGGAGAAGGGGAGGTCGGTGGTGGTTGGGGTGTATATTTGTGGTCTTCCTTCCCATCTCTGGTTAATCCAAGCGTCGCGCGGCCCGCTTAGCTTCGACCGGAAGAGGTGCGCTCTCGACCCGCGAATCAAACAAGTGTATAGTTGTGGTCCCTGAACTTAGGTCGTCTGGGTCTTGATGGGCGCGGCGAGGCGAGGCGAGGGCCCATCACAACGCTCCCTCGCGATGCCGTCAAGGGCCCCGCTGCCTGGCCGCGGCGGGTACTCCCCGGGGCCTCCAGGGCAGGACGGAGAGGCTTGGGTCTATCTCGGGGGCGGCAAAGAGGGGGGTGATGACTAGGGGGGGGTGGATATCATGGCGTGGGCCGTGATATCCCCCCAGAATTCATGGCGCCTCTTCTCATTTCATTACGTCCCTGGCCCCCTCGCTGGTCCGCGCACATGCCGCCGGTCATGATTTGCACCCCCCCCTCTTGGACACCCCCCTTTTGGCCGCTCCCGATTTATCTGGTTGGAGTCACAGCTTCAATGTAGAGGCAGCTGGCACCATGTGGTGCATGGACGATCGGCTGTTCCCAAGGGTTTGGGGAGCGTTACGCCCCCAGGCGGGTTTCAGACAGAGGCTCTTTTGACTTTCTGCATCGTGAATGGAAGAGCACCAATGGCATGGCTCCATGATTTCTGTTCAAGCCTCCGGTGGACTCCGTCCAAGATAACGTAACTAATCAGACGTCTTCATTTGTATTCACGCATGCATATGTATAGGTATACATATTAATTTATAAAAAGGCATCAAGTGTCGCAGGTCCGCACGCAATTCTTGGGCCCGCGGCAGGCCCCCCCTGGCGATGCTTTTGGCGCCGGCCCTGGCTCACGCAGCGCACTAGGGGATGAGGGTCCCGACCCAAAGAATTTGCGATTTCCTCGAAGAGTCCGTGTTCAGTTTGGGGGCCAGCGCCCTCTACCTGGGGTGGCCAGCGCCCCAGGGAGAAAGCTCCACTTGAGGCAGGGCAGCGCGTAAGGCTGGTTCGCTCGCGATCAGAGTTCGTGCGGAGCGCGGCTCCTGACGCCAGGGGGAAGACCAGGGGTGCCGGGGTGGCGCGTCCGACCCCCAGCAAACCGACCCCTGCCGCGGCGACCCCTTCCGCGCCGTTCCAGCACCGACCTGACGGGGAGGCCTGCGCCAATGAAGCAAACGATTCGAGCTCCCGATCCCGAGGCAGCCGTTCCCCACGACATCCGTGTTTCGGCGCTCCGGCGCCCCCGCCGAGCTCTTTCTTGGAGGGCGCCCCCCCGCCGGTGGACGATGCTCAGCACTGCTTGGGTACCTTCGGCGACCGAGCCCTCAAGCGTGCCGCTTGTACATCAGGCTGGGCACTCAGGCCCGAGCGCGTCGCGTGCTGTTGGCACTGCGATGCCTTGCGCTGCGCGGCACGGAGCGGCATCGCCTTCGCATGGTCTGGCGCTGCTCGGCATGGCTGCGGGGCGGGAAAGGAACGAGGCACGGGAAGGCCGAAAGCCCGAGGAGCGCAGCAAGACCCCTGGGGCGTGCCTCGGCGCCCCGCCTCGCCCTGATGGGCTTGTTTCCCACCACCACCACCACCATAAGTTGGAGTGGGAAGGATGCGGAGGAAGAGGACGAGGACGAGGACGAGGACGAGGACGAGGAGGAGGAGGAGGAGGAGGAGGAGGAGGAGGAGGAGGAGGAGGAGGAGGACCCCCTCCCCCTCCTACTTCTGGTGGTGGTGGTGGTGGTGGAAAACGGGCCCACCATCGCCCTGCTCTGCCCTGCCCCCTCGCCTCGCTCCGCGGCTCGGGCAGGCGGCCGGAGGGGGGCGCGGTCGAGGGCGGCCAGGGCTCGTCGCGCGAGGGGCCCGTCGCGGAAGGGGGCCGCTCGGGCCCAGCAGGGGGGTGGAGGGGGAGGAGGAGGAGGAGGAGGAGGAGGAGGAGGGAGGAGGAGGAGGAGGAGGAGAGAGGAGGAGGAGGAGGAGAGGAGGAGAGGAGAGGAGGAGAGGAGGAGGAGGGGGAGAGGAGGAGGAGGAGGAGGAGGAGGAGGAGGAGGAGGAGGAGGAGAGAGGGAGAGGAGGAGGAGGAGGAGGGGAGGAGGAGAGGAGGAGGAGGAGAGGAGGAGGAGGAGGAGCAGGAGGGAGCAGGAGGAGGGGGAGGGGAGGGGGAGGGGAGGGGGAGGAGGGGAGGAGGAGGGGAGGAGGAGGAGGAGGAGGAGGAGGAGGAGGAGGAGGAGGAGGAGGAGGAGGAGGACGAATCTATAAACACTCAGCATATCTGCACCTGCTCGTGTCCATCCATTCTCTTTCCCCTTCTCCTCCTTCCTGCTCCGCCGACCCCAAGACCCCGCCCATACAGGGGCGTAGGCCCCGCGCCAGGGCTCGGCCCAAACTGTGTGTTGGGCGCTTTCGTGGGCCGTTTTCGTGCTGATCTCGTTCTGCAGCCAATGCGTGACGAGGGATATACACAACGAAAACTGAAAGCAGTGTTTCGGTCGAGCCTTGCCCCGCGCCGTGCTCAGAAGGCGTCGGGATTCCATCGGCGGCTTGACTTGCTCTGCAGTGCGTGCGCCAGGCGGGCCCGAAGGAGCTGGCCCTGGGTGCCCGGGTCGACCCGCGGGTTGCTCTGGGCCGCTGGATTGTTGCTTTGGCTGCTTGCGCCGCTGTGGGGCCACCGGAGCGCGCGTGCGGATCGCCTCTGCCGCGCTGTGACGGACGACAAAAGCCAGGTGCTTGTGCCGCGCTGTGGCCTCCCCGCTCTGGCCCCGTGTGCCGCGCTCGGGCCCCCTCGTGGCCCTGCTGCCGCCCTCGCCAGTGGGCTCTTTTTGGACCGCGGAGGCTTCCCGCCTTTCTCTCGCTCCGTGTGCTGTCTGGGCCCGCGGGTGCTTGGGCCGTCGTGGCCTTTGCCTGGGCCGGCTCTCCACCCCTTCGGCCCCGTGCGCTGCCATTCGCCGCGTGGGCTTTCCGCCCGTGGGCGCTCGGACCCCTATGGCAAGTTTCTCCACCCACGACCCACAATCCCCAACTCTGATGACACAATGAGTTCGTGGCCTGACTCAGGTGCAAGTTTTTCAGGGGCGCTCCTAGACATCAGCGCTGCCTCGCCTGATCCATCGGCAACACGCCCTCCTGTCCCTGTTGTTTTTGGCCGTCTTGACTTAGGTCCACTCCGAAAGGGTCTGGGGTCATCCACAACGATGGAGGTCCACACACAAGCAATCGCACATACATTAATTCCCACACGAATTCAACACATCACCAGTCTGGTGTGCCAACGCTGGCATCATTCTATCGAGGGTTGTGCGTGCGAGTGTTTCCTCCCACACCCGGCACATACAGTTCACAATTCAAATGAAACAAGTACCCTGTCTTGCGCCTAGTAACAGAACCATGTGTAGTGTAGCCTGCCCTTGCGCCCTGCATGTTTCTGTTTGGTTCAGTGCCAGCGTCGTGTACGCAGTGCGTCGGCGACACATCGTCGATACCATGCCGTTGTTTACCCCCCCTCCTTTGCCTTCGCCGTACATTGCCCTCAGGAGCGCGCTGCCGAGGAGGAGCTGCGGCGCCAGGACCTGGAGGCCGCCGCCCAACCTCAGTCTGTATGCGCTGATCTGTCGAATGTATTCAACATCGACCGATGCGTTTTGACCACTGGGGTCACGACAGGAATCTTTTCACGCCTGCAGTCGATCTGTCGTCGCTTCGACGACCGCCGACGATCGGTGTCAACAGCCGTTCTCGCTGGTGACATCGCCGAATCTGTGAACGGGGCAAGTTGCAGAATAACAGGAGATCCGTGCTTCAATTTTAGTTAATGCGGCCAGATTTGGTGGCTGTCCCTATCCACGGGCTCTTCACCAAAGGAGGCGTGTTTAACATGTGAGAGTGCTGTGCTTCATCGTCACGTTTGCCCTTGCATCCTTGTTTGATCGGCCCGTCCTTGCCACATTTGTGTCTGCCCGCTCAAAAGTCGATTGGTCTGGCACTAATGCTGATGTTTGTGTGTGTGTGTGTGTCGACATGGGTGTCCAATGATCTTTCGGCGTATGCTTTTGCATCCCCACTCCGGGGTCCGGTGCCCCACTGTAGTTTCAGACCTACCACGGTTTACGGCGGTCCTGAAGATGATCCCAGAGCTCCGGACCCCATCCCCAGGGCTGGTTCTTGGCAGCCCCGCGGCCACAGTGCGGGCCTGGAGGTCGGAGTCGTGATGCGGCGTCCACTGCGTTTGCTGCTGCACTGAGGGTCTGGGACAGAGCCCCCGCCCGGTCGTCGCGTAATGGAAGTCCTGGAGGTGCGATCAAGAGGAGGGGCAGCGAGGGCTCCAGAAGAGGGCCCCTCCAGGCCCCTGAAGGGGCCCTCGAGGGCCCATGACTGGGCCTGTGGGGTTCGAGAAGTCACCTCTCTGTTCCCCCACCACTTGTCGCCCCCCCGAGGGAGCGAGGCGCAGCGCGCCCCCCTCCTCCCCCCCTCCTCCCAAGTCCCGTTCGGGCACCCGGCCAGCGCTGCCCACGAGGCCAGGATGCCCTTCTGGGTCAGGAGGGGGAAGCCACACACAGGAACAAGTGATCGGCGACTCCCAGGAGAACATGGAAAAATCTGGGAAGTGGGGGGGAAGACGAAATACCAGAAAATAATGGAAAATACGGGGGATCCTAAGATTTATGTGTATTTATTTATGTCCCCGGGCCCCTTTGGAGAGGTGGGGAGGGGCGCGCCTTCCCGAAGAGTAGCGATCGCAGTCCGTGGCCTCGTGTCGGTCGGACTCGGACATGCCCGTACTGCGCCTGTTTCGCCGCTTCGCTTCCGAGGGGGGCCACGCGCGCAGCGAAACATCGTGTAGTGCGATCGTTTTTCGTCCTCCGGCGCTTGATGGCCGTCACCGGGTCAATTTCTCCTCCCCCCCTCCAGATGGGATGGGGGGGGACGCCGACGCCGACGCCGCCGACGCGAACGCCGACGCGAACGCCGACGCGAACGCCGACGCGAACGCCGACGCGAACGCCGACGCGGACGCCGACACCGACACCGACACCAACGCCAACGCCGTCGACGCCGACCGACGACGACGACGACGAGCCACCCCACACCCAGAGTGGGAGGGAGGGGGGGTGCTCCGTCGCCCCCACTATCGGGCCGGGCGAAAGGGGGGGATTGGGAAAGGGGGGATTACGAAATTTGCTGCATGCAGCTGGTTTCGGCTTCACCGAGGGGCCCATTCCTCGATACATAGCCGCCTCCGGCGCTGGGAGGCGCCGGGAAAATCAGCTACGTGAGCTGATTCTCAAACCCCCCTTTGCTATCCCCTCCTTTCGCCCGAGCCGAGAGGGGGGTGCTCCGTCACCCCCACTGCGCCACGCCCACGGGGGGGGGGGACGGTCCCATCTCGCGAGGCCTTCGCGAGGCTCACGGGCGCACCCGTCCAGCGGAGGGGAGGCTCGATCCCTTATGCATTTGGGGGGGACAGCCCTGTGTCGTAGATGTGGCGCAGTCTATGTGTAGCAAGCTGCGTGGTGCCATCTAGGTGGTGCAATCTATGGCTTGCGATATATGTTGCGCAATGTATGTAGAGCAAGGTGTCTGGTGCCACATCTACGTGCAATCCATGCTGTGATATATGTGTATATGTATATATGTACATATATATATATATATATAGATGGTGCAATTCATGCTGTGCCAACTATGGTGTGCAATCTTGTTGGTGCAATCGAATCTAGGAGTCAATCCACTTTGTGCAATCTCTTCGGTGTAAGTAATATTGTGTGTTCTATGTGGAGCAATGTAGGTTGTTCAATCGATGTTGTGATAACATGTTGTGTAAGTTCTGGTGTGCATAATTGGTGCAGTCTTATGTTGTGAAGTATAGTTTGTCTATTTTGGTGGTGTAATTTTTGTGGTGCAATCTATGTGGCGCAAATCACCAACGCTTAATTTGAAGATGTCAGCTCCACTGCCCGCGCAATCGTCCCACCCTCACACCTGCAACTTTGTCGGCAAAACCCATGCGGAAGCGATTGCGATGAGAGCTTGGTCTTGGCCAGCGCATCTCTGCGGCCGCGCTAGTCCGCACATGCACGCGCGCGCAGCCGCCAACTGGCTTGGCGCGACCGGCGCGGCCGCAGTGGCACTGACCGCTTGGCATTCGCCAGCGGACACTTCTGTGCGAATCGGCGACTTGGGAGGGCGCGGTCTGATGGCAACGTCGACAAAGGTCACGCCGACGACGATGACGGTTCTTGTCGCGTCGGTGATGAAACTTTTGGAAGGAGTTTGACATGTGCGCGCGGGCGACGCGCAAAAACGGCCCGCATGGCATTATTTGACACGGATTGATTCCCCCAGCACGCGCGCAAGGCCTTTGCGAATGATTTTGGCATGCGGCGCGAGAAGCCTGTTTAGCAGAATTCCGAGCAACCGTTGGGAAACCGATTGTTGTTGTAAGGGTTCGCAGGGACGCGAACGCATGATTTTTTTGAACACTGTTGTTGCGAAGCCATTAAACAACAAACTGGTGTTTGGACATTCGGTTTTGAAATTTCTGTGACACCTAACTATGTTGAGGGTTTGTGGTATGCCCGCGCGTCGACGCGCGCGTGCTTTTCGCCGCGTTGTTTGCAACCGGTTCTTGCGACAGCGCGCGAGCAAGTGCGTTCGAGCGGTTTTGACTTGCGCGCGCGAAGCTCCTTTGGTAGCATGTTGTGATCATTTAGTAGCACCGATGGTTTTCTTCAGAATTCGCATAAGCGCGTATATGTTTTTGAACGTTCTTGTTTCGACACCATGTGTTGTTCTATGGTTTGTTGTTTGGCCCCCTTTTTTGAAAGTTTCTGGCGCCGAAAGTTTTGAAGAACTTCGGCATGCGCGCGCGTGCGCACTTCATCACATTATTGGTTCGGGGTTATAGAAGTCAGTGGAGTTTTGATAAACGGGTATGCGCTTATAGTTTTTTTGATGATAATGAGGGGGATCGATGCCGATTCAGCTGGGATGCTACGAATTCGCATTTGGGATGGACGATGGGGCAGGATCGTGTAACTGGCAATACGAAAATGTGACCTGTTAGCCCTGGGGGGGTAGATCTTAATTCTGTTGTAGGTCGGAAAATCAGTGTGATGCTTTATATGTGGAGGCTCTATGTGGTACAATCTTGTGCAAGTTACGTGGTTCAAAAGATGCTGTGCAGTACGTGGTGCAATCCACTGAGTACCCTGCTCCGCGCTTGACCACATCCCATGCTCTTGCATATCCCATGCGGTGGCGATTACGTTGCATGCTTGGCGTTGACTGTTGCATCTTTGCGGCCGCGCAGACCCGCGCATGCTCGCGCGCACAGCGGACAGCTAGTTCGGCTCGACCGGCGCGGCCGCAGTGGTGCTGATCGTCTGACACTTCCCAGCGGGCTCTTCCGTGCGAAGCGGTTATTTATGCGGGCGCACTATCATGTCGACGCCGACAATGGTAGACACGATTATGGGAGTAACGGTGCTGACGGAAATGGCGATGACGACGGCAAGGCCAATGACGGCGCCGATGCTGTTCACGCCGACGACGATGACGGCTCTTTCGCGTCGGTGATGAAGTTTTTGGAAGGAGATCGACATGCGCGCGCGGCCGACGCGCGAACCTGGCCCGCATGGTATTCTTTGACACGGAGCGATCCCCCCCCAGCACGCGCGCAAAGCCGTTCGAATGACTTCGACTTGCGGCGGGGGAGTCACATGATGGAAGGCCGACGGTTACTGGTGTTTTACATTTTTTCTTTGAACCCCCGGGTGCGAAATCGTTGCGACGCCGACGGTGTTTGGGGTTCCCCCTTTTTTGTTTTTAGGATTTCGGCATGCGCGCTACGACGCGCGCGCGCATGTCGGTCCATGTTTTCCAACATGATATTTGCGACAACGCGCGCGCAAAACAACGTTCTAACGATGTCGAATTGCGCACGCGAAGCCCGCTTGGTAGCATTCCATGGAATTCAGATAACCAATAGTTGGTGTAACTATTCACAGGAGCGGGCGCACGTCAATAATTTTATGTGTACGTATACAATTGTTATACGATGTAGGGATATCTGTGTAATTATATATATGTATATATTATATACATATGCGCACCACCTTATACATATAAACACATATATATATACACACTTCGTTGCGACACCATGGTTTGTTTTGTAATTTGTGGTTTAGACACCCGAGTTTGACATCCTGACACAATCTCCTTTTCTGGTGATTCCAGCTTGCGCGCGCGACGACGCGCGCGTGTGGAATGTTTGGTTTACAACGAACGCGCGCGTATTGTCAGTTTTGCAGAAGATTAGGAAGGGGCCGAAAGCGGGCTTGCTGGGATGATTTGAGTTTATGCTTCGGATGGGCGATGGGGTAGAATCCTATGTAAATTCAACTACGAGAAGGTGACCCGTTAAGTCCAGGGGGGGAAGGTAGGTTTTTTTTGTTTATATATATATATCAAGGGGAGTTTATGTGTTTTAACCTTTGTTGTGTAGGCTATGACATTCAATCTATTGTATGCAATATAGGTTTGCGACATACGCGTTGCAATAGATGTTGTGCGACCTGGGAAGTGCAATACATACACATACGTATACACTTAATTCCCCATATCCTAAGATGGGGTTCTTGTTATTACTTGGACGCCTCCTACTCCTTCTTCTTCTCCTCCTCCCCTCTTCTCGTTTCCTCCTACTTAGACTCACTCATACTCAGATTCACTCATACACAGACTTACTCATACACAGACTTACTCATACACAGACTCACTCATACTCAGACCTGATCACATTAACTTACTCATACTCAGACCTACTCATACCCAGACCTACTCATACTCAGACTTACTCATACTCAGACTTCCTCCTTCTCCTCCTCCTTTTACTCAGAGTTCCTCATACACAGACTTACTCATACTCAGAATTACTCATACTCAGACCTTCTCATTGTCTGACTTATTCGATAAACAGCAGATTGCGAGGATGTCTCAGGCGGGGCGCTGGTTTCAGCACCCCTAAGGGGAGCCGCCGAGGGGTGTTGCACGGTCCCGTTCGCGGCCGTTTTGTGGGGATGTCTCAGGCGGTTTGCCTGTTTGTCTTGCCAACATCCTTCGCTTTCGGAGCAGATTTGGAGGATGTCTCGAGCGAGGCGCTCATTTTCACCCCCCAGGTGGGCCAGATTTTGAGGATGTCTCGATCGGTTTGCTTGTTTTGGTGGCCAGGCTCGTGGCCCTAAGGGGAGCCGCCGAGGGGTGTTGCACGGGCTCGTTCGCGGCCGTTTTGTGGGGATGTCTCAGGCGGTTTGCCTGTTTGTGTGCCAACATCCTTCGCTTTCGGAGCAGATTTGGAGGATGTCTCGAGCGAGGCGCTCATTTTCACCCCCCAGGTGGGCCAGATTTTGAGGATGTCTCGATCGGTTTGCTTGTTTTGGTGGCCAGGCTCGTGGCCCTAAGGGGAGCCGCCGAGGGGTGTTGCACGGTCCCGTTCGCGGCCGTTTTGTGGGGATGTCTCAGGCGGTTTGCCTGTTTGTCTTGCCAACATCCTTCGCTTTCGGAGCAGATTTGGAGGATGCCTCGAGCGAGGCGCTCATTTTCACCCCCCAGGTGGGCCAGATTTGAGCATGTCTCGATCGGTTTGCTTGTTTTGGTGGCCAGGCTCGTGGCCCTAAGGGGAGCCGCCAGGGGTGGTTGCACGGGCTCGTTCGCGGCCATTTTGTGGGGATGTCTCAGGCGGTTTGCTTGTTTCTGGGCCAACATCCTTCGCTTTCGGAGCAGATTTGGAGGATGTCTCGAGCGAGGCGCTCATTTTCACCCCCCAGGTGGGCCAGATTTTGAGGATGTCTCGATCGGTTTGCTTGTTTTGGTGGCCAGGCTCGTGGCCCTAAGGGGAGCCGCCAGGGGTGGTTGCACGGGCTCGTTCGCGGCCATTTTGTGGGGATGTCTCAGGCGGTTTGCTTGTTTCTGGGCCCAAATCCTTCGCTTTCGGAGCAGATTTGGAGGATGTCTCGAGCGAGGCGCTAATTTTCACCCCCAGGTGGCCAGGACTCAGGGCCCCAGGAGACCACATGAGGTCCCAGGAGGCATCAGGAGGCCACAGAAAGACTCAAGAGGCCACAGGATGTCCCAAGAGGCTCCAGGAGGCCCCAGGAAGCTCCAGAAGGCCTCAGGAAACCACAGGAGGCCCCAGGAGGCAACAGGAAGCGCCAGGAGGCCTCGGAAGGCAACAGGAGGCCCCGAGAGGCCCCAGGAGCAGGAGGCCTCAGAAGGCAACAGGAGTGGCTCCAATCCCATGTGTTTTACGTATGCTCCTATCGATTGGGCCTCACCTGGAGCACGATTCTTTGATGTTCTACGTATGTTTCTATAGATGGTCCTTCTCCTGTGTACACAATCCTAAATGTTTTACTCATGTTCCTATATATTGGGCCTCTCCTGGGGCACGAGTCCTTGGTGTTTTACGCGTGTTCCTATAGATTGCCCTTCTCCTGTGGCTCTAATCCGCAATGTTTTATGTACGTCTGTTGCTATATATTGCGCCTCTCCTGGGGCACGAAACCTTCCTAGGAGGTCCCAGGAGGTCCCAAGAGGCTCCTGGAGACCCCAGGAAGCCCCAGTAGGTTTCAGGAGGCCCCAGGAGGCCCCAGGCTCATGCACAGAGACGCGCTCGTACTACTGAGGCTCATTCACACTCCAATTCATTCGCAGTTAGATTGATGTCCAGACCGTCACAACTGAAGCCTGTTAATATTCGAAAGCTCTTGCGCCTAGACATTCACGGCGGACAGGTCCATGCGAGTAGATGCACATATGGGGAGCTCCGGAGCTCACGCAGTGAATATTATTTATAACACGTGCACAAATATGTGTATGTATGTGTGTATGTGTGTAGTATGTATATATATATATATATATATATATATATATATATATATATATATATATATATATGCAAATGTATGTTGTGCAGCCGATACTGTGGAACCGACTGCAGTGCTATTTATGTGGTGTAATCTTTGTGGTGTAATCTGTGTGGAGCTACCTATAGGGCCGCGGTGGGGTGGCGACGGAGGCAACATAGCCGCTAGATCAGACAGGCCCAGACGACGGGCGGCGACGAGGCGGCGACCGGGCGGTGACAGCGGCAACATAGCCGATAGACCGCCAGACAGGCCCAGAATACGGGCGGCGACGAGCCAGCGACGGGGCGGCGATTGCGGCAACATAGCTGTCAGGCCCAGACGACGAGCTTCGACGAGGCGGCGACGGGGCGGCGATGGCGGCAACACAGCCGCCGAACCGCCAGACAGGCCCAGTTCCTTAGAAGAACAGTAAGAACCTCTAAGTGCAAGCGCTGGTTGGGGAGTCTCACTGTAAGCACCGCGGCTGGGCGAGGTGTGACCATGCCGTTTGAAACACAACATGCTACGATACGTTTGCAGTATAATTTGTGCGTTTCAGTAGGCATATTTTCCCATCTGGCACCTGAATCATACACGAGCTACGGCATGGAACATACAAGACTTTGTAACATACAGTTCTACAGTACACAAGCCTCGTCAGAAATTACTATGCAACAGTACTGGAGCCTGAGACTTCAGAGTCGCTGGCATGGCACCGCCTCTGTCGCACCCCCGCCAACTATCCTGTCCCTTCGCTTTTTTCCCATTTTTCTACACCGATCCAAGCCAGGCTGGTCCTGGGTCTGGAATCGCTGCACGTACCTTCTTGGCGAGAACTGGAAAGCATCCTTATACCAACCCAGCTGGGCCCAGGATGGGCCTGGCCAGTATCGGTGGAGGCGTATGGTTGGCGCCCTCCAGCCCCTGTCCCCTTCCCCCCTCTCCCCGCCCCCCCCCTCTGTGGTCCCAAAGTATGAGTGATACGCTGCCGTTGGGAGCCCGTCAGCATGTTACACTTCCGTTTTTGCCGAACGCCTGGTGCCCATTCCACAGGGAGGCGCTGATGGGTTCCCTACGGGGGCATGCCGCTGTTGCTGCTTCTGCCCCGTGGCCGTCGCCCCCGCCGCCGAGGGGGCGGCCGCTCTGGCCTCCGAGTCGGAGCAGCGGAGCCGCCTCGAGGAGGAGCTGGAGGCCCCCCCGCGGCGCAGATCCTCACTTCGTCGCGGGCGGCAGACATGTCCACATCCTTCCTTCCTAGGTCGTCGTTTTCTTACTCCTCGTTTTGCCGATCGGCGCGGGCCCTCGTACCCCCCCCTACCACCCCCTACCCCCTCCCCTGGAGTTGATCTTGGCTGCTCTTGGCGCCTGCTTAAAACAGGGGGGAGTAGGCACGGGGGCCTCCGCCTCCCCACAGGATTCCCCATGGGAGAAGTGTTCCAAACTGTCGCACTAAGCAGAGGTCTGGAGCTAGCTCCCCCCCGCCCCCCCCCTGCCTGCCCAATGTCGAAACGCCGAATACGATACGAAAACGCTCACCAGCGCCACTGAGGAAAGGTCTTGGCACATCGGCCACGATAGCAACGGCGTCCGCTCTGGCCACTACCCCCTCTCTCAAGTTAGGAACGAGGGGGGCGGCCGGGCAGGCCCCTCACGCTCTCCGACCACAGATCACCCGCGTACAGGCGCACAGCGGCCCACAGAGAGTGGGGTGCCCGCGGGCAACCCCAACGACCACCCAGGAGGTCAGGAGGAGGTCCAAGTTGGAGGTAAACGACCCGCAGACCCAGAGTTCGCGCAACCCTCACTACAGCACAACGCGGCCGAATAATCCAGGGGTACAGTCTTGTGCCGAGCTTGCATTGCCCAGCACAGACGGCGGGCCGATGATCCGGGGCCGTGCCGAAGCCTCCCCGAGAGGATCCATGCCAACAGCGCTGAAAGGTGAGCGTGAGTTGCCCGCTCAGATCCAGATTTTGTAGCAATATTAACTTCCCTTTTGCGTGCTTGCGGGGACTGTGGGGGCGAGATCATGGTTACTGGTCAGCAGCCGATCGAGCGGAGTAGGGGTGTTTGTTCAGAAGGAGCAGCGGTAATCCCAACCCCGAATGGGGAAGAAGGGGTGTAAGAGGAGCGGAGTCATTCTGAATCGCCCTCGCCTGTAGCCGCCTCTCGCGAAGCTCCTCACTCCTGCTCCTCCTCCCGCGTTCTCATCTCGTCGTCGTCGTTCTCATCCTTGTCGTCGTCATCCCCCTCCTCATTCCCTCTCCCCTTCCTCCCTCCGCAATCACAGCTGCCTCGTCCTCCACCCCCCTCGTCCCCTCTCGCGCAACTCGAGGACCCACCCCCCACACACAGGGGAGGATCAGGAGCAGACGAGGGGGTTCACGGGAGGCGCAGGAAGGAGAGGGGTGTTTTTTTTTGTGTTGTTTGAGTGTTTCCAAGGTGTGTGTTTGTGTGTGTGGAGGTCCTGGAGCTGTCGGAGATATTTTCTCCCTCCCGCATGGACAGTTTTGTGATGCAGCTGCTTGCGGTAAGTCGCGCCGACGTGCCAGCCCAGCAGTCTGGGTGGAGACTGTTCGAGGGGGTACGGAAGGCCGTCACGTGTGACACTTCGTGTCTCCATGGATGGAAGAGCCCCGATGTTAATGACGATACTGGTGAGGATTATGCTGATGTGATGATGACGATAATGATGGTGATGCCCATGATGCAACTGTTTATGATGATATTGATGATGTTGGTGGTGATTATGCTGATCATGCTGCTGCAAATGATGATGATGATGATAATGATGATGATGATGACGGTGATGGTGATGGTGATGATGATGGTGGTGATGATGATGTTTATGATGATGATGATGATGATGGGGAAATGAAGCTGGTGATGGTGATGCCGATATTGCCATTGATTATGATGAGGATGTTGATGATGATGAATATGCTAATGACGATGATGCTGTGATGGTTATGATGACGATGATGATGATGATGATGATGATGATGATGATGATGATGATGATGATGATGATAATGATGATGATGATGATGATGATGATGATGATGATGATGCTGATGATGATGATGATGATGATGCTGCTTATGATGATGATGATGATGATGATGATGCTGATGATGATGATGATGATGATGATGATGATGATGATGATGATGACGGTGATAGTGATGGTGATGCTGATGGTGATCGTGATGGTGATGGTGATGGTGTTGGTGACCATGACGACGACGCCGCCGACGACCACGATGGCTATGATGATGGTGCTGACGACGTCGATGCTGCTCATGAGCGTCATGCTGAGGATCATGACGCCGACGACGACGATGTCGATGACGAGGGCGTTGCTTATGATGATGATGATGCTGATGATGCTGATGATGATGATGATGATGGTGGTGGTGATGATGATGATGAAGATGATGGTTGTCGTGGTAACGATCATGGTGGTGGTGATGAAGATGATGATGACGGTGGTGATGATGCTTGTGGTGTTGATGATGGTTATGGTGATCGTGCTGGTGGTGTTGATACTGATGTTGGCGATGGCGATGATGCCGATGATGACGATGATGCTGATGATGCTGATGATGCTGGTGATGCTGATGCTATTAATGATACTGATTATGATGATGCCGATGATGGTGATATTGGTGATGACGATGCTGATTCTGATGCTGATTGTGCTGATGATGATGACGCTGCTGGTGATGATGATGCTGCTGCTGATGCTGATGCTGTCGAGTATGATTATGATGCGGGTCGTCATGATGATGATGCTGATGAGGATGACGACGATGCTGAGGATGATACTGATGATGCTGATGATGCTGATGAACATGATGATGATTATGTTGATCATGTTGACTATGATGATGCTGATGATCTGATGATGATGCTGATGACGACAACAACGACGATGATGATGACGATGATGCTGATGCTGATGCCGATGCTGATGCTGATGCTGATGATGATGAGGAGGATGATCATGATTCTGACTATGATGATGATCGATGACATGGTGCATGGCGCGGTGATGGACTGATCGGTGAGGCCGGTGATGCTGATCCTGCTTGTAAACTGATGATGAGGATGCTGCTGATGCTGCTGATGAGATGATCTAGATGCATTGCTGAACCAGCTTGATGAGTGATCGAGAGTATGCTGATGATGCCTTGATGATGATGGTGATGATGATGATGCTTATGATTATTGATGATGATGATGATGATTATGATGATTGATGATGATGATGATGATGATGATGATGATGATGCATCTCGGTTGCTATGCATGTTGCCTCGCTGGGGCTGGCCATTGGTGGTGCTCTCTGTGGGGCACGTGGCGTGAGAGGGTTGTGCCAAAATGGGTGGCTGGGACGCCATGCTGACCTTCACCATGTTTGGGCTGTGCGTGGGCCGTTCTGTGGGGCACGCTCTGGCAGAGGGGCTCGCCGAAACGGGCGGGGGGGGCGCCACGTGGAGCCTCTACCCGTACAGTCGGGGCCCCAGAGAAGGAACCCTTTTCGTTGATGAGGGGCTCGGTACTCCTTGATTGTTTCACAGCTTGCCTTAGGTTCTTCCTTACATTTTCGATATGGAATCGAAGTTTAACTTATGGGGAATAGGGGCCTCGTTCCTTATTTAGGGTTCCTCAGGTCAGCGCCCCGACTGTACCCGGGGCCGTCGATAGGGCTCCACGCGGGGCACAGTCTGTGCGAGGGCCGTGCCGAAGCGGGCAAGGGGGCCGCCACGTGGGCCCTCCTGGGGAACGGCCGCGGGCGGAGCTCCCTGCGGGGCACGATGCGTGTGGCGGGTGTGCCGAAGCGGCGCCTTGCAGGCTCGCTGGGAGGCCCGCCCGAGGGCGCCGGACTAATCAAGTGCATGCAGCCGGGCTGCGAGCCGCGCGCCTGGCCCTCCCCCCCCCCTCCCCTCTCCCTCCCCCCCGCCGCCTCCTGCCTCCCTGCCACTGGGCTCCGCTGGATGGTGAAAACAGTGCCGAAGCGGGCGGGGGGCGGGTCACGTGAACCTGTTTGCCGTGGCCCTAGGTGAATCAGGAGGGAAAGAAACACACTGACACAATGAATCGTCGACTCCCAGGAAAAAATGCGAAACTATGGGAAGTGGGGGGGAAAACAAGGACCCAGGAAATATGGGGAAATATGGGGAGTCATTTAATTTGTGTGTAGTTATTTGTGTGTCCTGGGGCCCCTTCAGCGAAGTTCTTGGGGAAGCCCGATGAGTGTGAGAGGCGTGCCGAGATTGACTGGTGGACCCCATCCGGACCCCTCGCTGGGGGACCGTGGGCGGAGCTCCCCAGAAGGCATCTGTGTACCACCGCCGTGCCTGGCCACGGGCGTCCCTTGACCCAGGAGTGCGCGCAGGCCCAGTTTCGGCCAGGAGGGCGCATGCACCATGCCAGGGCCCAGGAAGCTCCTGAACAGGCACGTTGGCGGTGCACAGGTGAGGGAGGAGGGAGGAGGGAGGAGGGAGGAGGGAGGAGGGAGGAGGGAGGAGGGAGGAGGGAGGAGGGAGGTGGGAGGAGGGAGGAGGTGGGAGGAGGAGGAGGAGGAGAGGAGGAGGAGGAGGAGGGAGGAGGGAGGAGAGAGGAGGGAGGAGGGAGGAGGGGGAGCCTTCTGCGTCTTCCAGAGGACCACACCTACTCAACAGTCTGCAGTCCTGAGCTTTTGCAGACGACAACGGCCAGCGGGCGCGACCGCTCGATTCCGGCGTGGGGTCCGCCCCGCGCGGTTCTGGCAACATTTTTTTTGTGTCGGTGCCTTCGGCTGGCCCAGGGCGCGTGGCATTGCATCTCCCGGACGCGACCTGTTGGCGCGCGTCCTTCCGCTCGGGGCGGAGTTTGCTTGTGCGCATTAGGTGACGTGATTTGTGTGGTGGGTGAGGCTGGGGGGGTTGCGACTGGGGCCCGAGCCTTTTGTCTTTCCGGGGGTACCCAGAGGGTTCGTCCCCAAGGACGGCCTGTTTGTTTTCTGGGCGCTTTGGCACAGTTAGCCTTCGCTGGTTTGGGGCGGCGCTTTTAGGGCCGGTGCGAGCGCGGGACCCGAGGTGTCCTCGTCGCGAATGGTCCGCCCCTTGTCCTTTCAAAGCGACCTTACGGCCACCTTTCAATCTTCGTTGGTTCACCACTCTTGTGATTGATACCGTTGCGGCGCACCGTATCCAGCCGTCGGCGTCCTCGTCGACCTGCTGGCTGGTGCTTACACTCTAAAATGACTGGCCTGGGCTTGCATCGACGTGGGTTAGCGAAAGCCCGAAGGTGGGGGCGTGGAGGGGGTCGGGGGCTTTGTGGGCCCTGGAAACGGCAGGGCCGTTTTTTACCGTTCTAAAAAAATTGTCCCCTTTTTTTTGTTTTGTTTTTTTTTTTTTTGTGTCTCTTTTGATTTTTTTTTCTTTTTTTTTTTTTTTGGAATTTTTTTATCATTTTTTTTTTTTTGAAAATGGAAACGGCAAGAAACGGCTCCAGGATTGGAGCTGGAGCCAGAACCGGTAAAAAGACGGCGACGGAAACCCGGTGAAAAAACGCGACACGGAACCGGCAACAAAACGGGCAAAACGGAGCCGATAACAAAAACGGCAAAAAAACGGCCCTCTGTCGTTTCCAGGGCTCTGTCGTTTCCAGGCCCCTCTAAGGCGGGGGCCGGGGCCGGTCACGGGCGTCATTGCGATCCACGAGAAGCCGGCTCCGTTCCTCTCCGCCTCCCTCCCAGGCGCGGGAGCACGCCGAGGCGCTGCGGGAGCAGCAGCGGGCGGTGGAGGCGTCGCGGACGTTCATTCGCAACGACCTGCAGGTGCCCCCTCGGGTCCCCTGCCTCCGACGCAGTCAGGGGGGGGGGTCGCTTGGGGATCGCTCCTCCTCCTCTCCTCCTCTCCTATCCTCCTCTCCTCCTCTGTCCCTGCCTCCTCATCCCGTTCCCCTCCTTCCTCCCGTTCCCCTCCTTCTTCGTTCGTTCTCCTCATCCATCTCACCTCCCACCCCATCCACTCCTCCTCCTCATACTCCTCCCTCCTACCTGCTAACTCCCCCTCCTCCTTCCTCTTCTCCTCCTCATCATCCTTCCTCGTCCTCCTCTCTCCTCTTCTCGTCTTTTTCTCCCCCCTCCTCTCCTCCTCTTCTCCTCTTCTCCTTCTTCTCCTTCCCTTCTCCCCGCCTCCTCTTCTCCTCTTCTCCTCCTCCCTCCTCTTCTCCTCCTCCTTCTCCTTATCCTCTTCTCCTCCTCCTCTCCTCCCTCCTCCTCCTCCCCTGCCTCCCTGCCTACTTGCCTCCTCCGCCTCCTCCTCCTCCTCCTCCTCATTATCCTCTTCTCCTCCTCCTGCTACTCTGCATCCTCCTCTGCCTCCTCCTCCTCCTCCTCTCCTCCTCCTCCTGGGGTTCAGGAGGCCGCCCCGCCTGCATGGGCATGCCGCGTCGGGTTGGGCGGGGCCGCGGCGCCGCGGGGCCTGCGGCGGTCCTGCCGCGCGGCTCCCTGCGCCGGCGCGCAGCGGCCCTGCGGCGGGGGCGGGGGCCTGCGGGGGTGGGCCGGGATCTCAGGAGAGGAACAAACACACAGACACAATTCACCCTCGATTCCCCAGAAGATATGGGAAAAAATATGGGAAGGGAGGGGAAAGACAGAGACCCAGAAAATATGGGAGCATATGGAGGATATTTCTATTTGTGTGTGTCTTTGTTTGTGTGTCCTGGGGCCCCTTCAGGATCGAGGGCACAGCTGATTCGGTGGCAAGTCATGGTAGCCTTGTCGGAAACTGGGACACATGCATCACCAGTGGCGGGCTGCTTCTCCATCTAAGGACGTTTCGAGGGTCGGGGACGACGTCGGGATGGTGTGGTGTATACTTGTCGATTCCGTTTGCCGAGGAAGCAACGAAACATGTGTACACCAGGATACCGTATACACCAGGATCCGATGTCGTGTGCAAACTTCAGTGCAGGGCCAGAAAAGCGTCGGTGTATATAGAGTTCGGTTCCTTACCTTGTGTGCCCTCGCAATGCTGTCTGTAGTGGACTAGCGTCGGTTGGCCTCGGGGAGTCGATGAGGCAGCGCCGATTTAGCGTCGGCCAGCGTCGATGAGCGTGGATGTAGAGCCGATGTAGCGTCGATTTGGCGTCGACGAACCTCGATTTGCAGTAGCCGACAAGACGGCATGGGAGGCTCCCACGAGTTGCGCAGAGGGGGTGGACCAGAATCGAGGGCACAGCTGGGCATTGGGGCCAGCGCGGACGGGTGCCAGCGCTGACTCCTCCTCCTCCGCCTCCTCCTCTGACTCCTCCTCTTTCTCCTCCTCGTCCGCCTCCTCCTCCTCCTTCTCCTCCTCCTCCTCCTCCTCCTCCTCCTCCTCTCTCCTCCTGGCCGACCCAGGCTTGCCAACCACGCGGGGCCGACTGGCCCAGGTGGGGGAGGCCGCTCCGCGGCCGGCCCAGTTTCGCGGCAGGCCCCCTTGCCGACAGGGTCTGTGTGTGCGGACCAGGGGCAGCGCGTCCCCGAGGGTAGGCAGGAGGAGGATGAGGAGGAGGAGGAGGCGGAAGGAGGAGGAGGAGGAGGAGGCGGAGGAGGAGGAGGAGGAGGAGGAGGAGGAGGAGGAGCTCCTCCTCCTCCTCCTCCTCCTCCTATGCAGATGAAACATATGATGAATGATTATGCTGATGCTATGATGATGATGATGATGATGATGATGATGATGATGATGATGATGATGATGATGATGATGATGATGATGATGATGATGATGATGATGATGATGATGTTGTTGTTGATGATGATGATGATGATGATGATGATGATGATGATGATGATGATGATGATGATGATGATGATGATGATGATGATGATGATGATGATGATGATGATGATGATGATGATGATGATGATGATGATGATGATGATGATGATGATGATGATGATGATGATGATGATGATGATGATGATGATGATGATCGGGACCGAGCTCGGATCGAGCGCCGCGCGCGTCGAACGAGCAGAACGAGCGAAGAGGCGGCCCAACGACCCAGACGAGCATCGCGGTCAGTGGAGGCGACAGCACACATGACAGTCGAACGCGAACGGATCACGCGAGCAATAGCCATGCCAGAGCCTCATCTCCAACGACGAGGGCACGATGGACAGGAATCCTGACATTAGAGCCGTCGGGGCGAAACCTCGCAAAAACCAATTCAAACGATCACGCTTGTTCGGCTCTCGCAGGAGTTGGGTTGGATCGCAAGGCAGCAGCAGGCCTCCACGAGCCGCGCCTCGCGAATAGGATCCGCACGCCGTGCACGCCACGAACTCGCCTGCGACCCTGAGTCTGTGCCCCCTGCATGCCTCAGGCGGCACGGGGCCAGACTCGGGGAGAGGCGCAGCAGGTGGGGTTGCCGAATTCGCCCCAGGCTGCCCCCCCCGAGACCGCGAGAGCTCCAGGGAAACCGCCATCCGCAGGCGGTGGGGATCCAGCCGAACCCCCCACAGGGGCCTCCAGCGCCAGAGCTCCAGGGTGCGATCCAGCCGATCCCGAAGACGCAGAAGTCCGAGGCCGCACGACACGGGCAGAGGGAGCAGAGGCAGGGCGCCTCTGACCGCGTGACGGCGCGGGAGCTCCAGGGAAATCCGCGCCGGCCCCACACGAGTCAGGATCCGTCGTCAGAGCTCCAGAAGCGGATCCAGCCGACGGCTCGGAGGACGAGGAAGGCACAAAAGCCGTCAGCGCAGCTCCAGTCATGAGCGCTGCGGCCGCCACCATCGCCTGGGGGGCGGTGGACGTGGCCGGACTGCATTCCGCCGGCTCGACGTCCTCGGCGAAACGCATTCGCTTGCGGGGAGGTTCATGGGCAGCCTGGGGCGGAGAAAGACCGATTGGGGCACCCTCCCCCCCGCCTGGGGCCGCCGAGCTCTGGCTCGACATGCCGGCATCCTGATTTAGGGCCGCGCCGAGGGCTGCGGGGGCGGCCGCGGGGCGCGGAGGAGGAGGAGGAGGAAGCTCAGAGGCCCGCTCGACCACATCCCTCCGAGCCGCCTGGGCCCGCGCCTTGAGCTCCCTCCCCCTGCACGTCTGGCGGAGCACACGCGCGCGACCAGCCAACGTGCGAGCTTCACTAGCGCACCAGGCGCATCGCCACCACGAGGCAGCGAAAAACGGAGCATGAGCATAGGCAGGCGTCACGCATGGCTCACCACGGCGTCGCCGCGGCTGGCGCATCCGCCGCCCTCGTGCTCGCGGCGGCCGTGGGTCGCGATCCGGCGCCAAGGCCCCAGACATCAGGCCGTCGTGCACCGCTGCCACCCAGCAGGCCGTCTGACGAAGGTGTCGAAGGAGGACCTTGGACTCCGCCTTCTGCTGGTCCGTGAAGCAGTGGAGCCCCGATCCCAAGCGAGCGAGCGCGTCCGCCCAGTCGTTGCCATGCCGATGCTGGTCGTTGCCGCTCTGGTGCCCACGGACGAGAACGATGCGCACGTCCGAGGAGAGGCCGCCGTGGTCATCCAACTTGGCCCACAGCTGCACCCACAGATCGCGATTCCAGCGCCTGGGACAATGTGCCCACGCGCGCCCGCGCGCCAGGCCGAGGATAACCTCCAGGTGGTCCGTGTGGATGCAGAAGGGCGGAACGGCCACTAGCAGGACCTGAATGACCGCCCAGAGTTCGGCCCTGGGCGAAGATTGGACTGGTCCAGGCACCGCGTCGTAGTAGCCGCCGACGGCCCGGAAGTTCTCGAGGATAACGAAACCCCAGCCCGCTCTCGCGGCCTGCGGGCGGCCCCAATGCTTCAGGCAGGAACCGTCGGCGTAGATGAGGCCGGTGACCATGAAGCCCGGGGCTGCCAGCAGCGCGTGCCAGCGGCCGCTGTCGTCACGGGGAGGAGGAACAGGTAGCGAGGACAGCGGAACCAGCAGGCGCGCCCAGCGCGGATCGTTCTGCATGATGTGTGGCAGCCCGTCGATCAAGGCCTCATCCAAGGCCAGCTCCCGCTCGGGCTGGCACAGCTCGCGCTGCCAGTAACGGTGAACTGATGTGCCAGGCGCGGCCCAGCATCGTCGACATAGCCCGTCGGCCGCGTAGCCGTACCTGTGCAGTCGAGCCTGGGACCAGGTGGCACCCGCGACGAGAGACCGGACGGCGCCGGCGCCAGAGTCTGTGAGCCTCCAGCGGGTAGTGGGCCTGTGCAGCAGCGCCGCCAGCGGCTCCAGCCATGATGATGATGATGATGATGATGATGATGATGATGATGATGATGATGATGATGATGATGATGATGATGATGATGATGATGATGATGATGATGATTATTATTATGATGTGATGATGATGATGTTGATGATGAGGATGAGGATAGGATGATGATGTGATGATGATGATGAAGGGATGATGATATGATGATGTGATGATGATGTGTATGATATGATGGATGCTGAATGATGATGATGATGATGATGAGGAGGAGGCGGAAGGAGGATTAGGAGGAGGCGGGAGGAGGAGGAGCAGGAGGAGGATGAGTTTTTCTTCCTCCTCCTCCTATGCAAGTGGAAATATGATGATGGTGATGATGATGCTGGTGATGATGATGATGATGATGATGATGATGATGATGATGATGATGATTATGATTATGATGATGATTATGATGATTATGATGATTGTGACGATGACGATAATGATGATGATGATGATGATGATGATGATGATGATGATGATGATGATGATGATGATGATGATGATGATGATGATGATGATGATGAATGATGATGATGATGATGATGATGATGATGATGATGATGATGATGATGATGATGATGATGATGATGATGATGATGATGATGATGATGATGCTGCGATGATGATGATGATGATGATGATGATCTTGATGATTTATGATGATTACGATATGATGATGTTGATGATGATGATGATGTGATGATGATGATGCTGATGCTGATGATGATGATGATGATGTGATGATGACTGATGCTGATGCTGATGCTGATGCTGATGCGATGCTGATGCTGATGCTGATGCTGATGATGCTGATGATGATGATGATGATGTTGATGATGATTATGATGATGATGATGATGATGATGATGTTGATGCTGATGATTATGAATGAGATGTGAGGAGGAGGATGGCTGGAGGAGGATGATGTGATGAGGAGGAGGAGGAGGAGGAGGAGGAGGAGGAGGAAGACGAGGAGGAGGAGGAGGAGGAGGCGGAAGGAGGAGGAGGAGGAGGAGGCTGGAAGAGGAGGAGGAGGGAGGAGGAGGACCAGTGCAAACAGAAGGCTGATCAATCATTCTGTAATGAACCCTCCCTCCAAGTTCCCCTCTCAGAATCGGCCCCTGCACGGATCCATTTTCACCGAGGGACGCGCCCCGTTGGAAGACAACCGTTGAAACATCCGGCCAGGATGCCATTCCTGGGACTTTAACCCCGCGGATCATCATTATTATTATGATTGCGTCTCACCGATCCTGAATCGTGCCAGGGCACCATTCCTGGGATTTCAAGGCCGCGAATCAATGTAAATTGCGCCCTGACATCCCGACATCGTGCCAAATCACAATTTCTGGGACGTTGACCATCGGAACCCTTGAAAATGCTGCGAACTCTTAAGACGAGTGTGTGCGGCGCCAAGGTGAGAGCCATATCTTGAAAACGACCCGCCTTCCATCCATGAAACATTTGCGCACTTTTGAAGCGGATATGCGCTGCGCTAACGCGAGAACCACGCTTTGGGAACGACCCGCCCTCCATCCGTGAAGCTCTTAGCGAACTTTTTGGATGAACGTGCGCAGCGCTATGGCGACAGCCACATTTTGAAAGCGACGCACCCTCCATCGTTGAAACTGTTGCAAGCTTCAAGCTTCAGGATATTCAGTTGAGAGGAGATCTCAGGCGAAACGCCCAGCCCGCCCTTTCGACCGGACTCGGGGTGCGACAGGGATGAGTGATCTAGAAGGGCGAGGGAGGAGGCGGCAGGAGGGAGAAAGGAGGAGGAGGGGGGGCCCCCAGGGGGGCGCCGAAGTTTCGAGAAGCAAGCGGCATGGCAGGGGGGGTGCCCCAGGGGTGGGGGGGGGGCGACGGGCGCTGGAGCCTAAGACGAGAAAGGCACAGTCGGACGGTTCTTCGGAGACCTGCGCGGGCCTGTGGGGTCGGCGCCAGGACCTCCCGGCGCGGCCCTTGGTGCCGCCCCTGGTGTTAGGTCGGGCATGTCCCTGGAATTACAGGAGGCATATTTACAGATAGTGGAAAAAATAGTCGGGGGACGATTTTTCGGCATTCTGTGTTTTTTGGATACTTTTGACCATTTCATGTTTCCTTCCAAAATCCGACTGTAGGAGGACATGCCAGACCTGACCCTGGTGCCCCTGGCCCCCTGGAGACATCGGCGGGTACCCGGGGGGCCCCGTAGGTCCCCGGAGGCCTCCCAAAGACGTTTGCACGTTGAGACATGGCGCGATTGCCAACTCTTCAGGGGACCTCCAGCCGCCTCGTCCGCCTGCTCCTCGCTGTTCATCCTCCCCGTCTTCCTCCTGCTTCTGCCCTCCCTTCGTGATCCCTGTCGTTCTCGATGCTGCGCCTCCGTCTCCGCTCTTGCCTCTTGTGCTGCACCGAGCATGCCTCTTTCATGCTGCGGCCGAGTCATGTCGTTACGCACGTTTACGAAGCAGCGTGGTCAATTGAAGTCCGAGGTCAAGTGTTTGTGTGTGCCATTCGTTTGAATCGTACTCACATGTTCGCCCGTCAGAGGCATTCAGAATGCGTGCACCGATAGTTTCCCTGCAGGACTTCCTCCAGAGGAACCCTGATGGCACCTTCACGGCCTGGATTGCCTCGCTGCACCCTGAGGTCAGCGGGTTCCCACTTCTTTTCTTGGCTCGTCTAGCACTCTAGGTTTGTAGTAATCGTTTCTCAGCATTCATTTTGCGCATCCCAGGTTCCCAGGTTCCCCGTTATCCCTCCCTCGTCGTCCTCGTCCCCTTTTTCATATCCCCCTGCCCATGCACCCCCCCTCCTCATCCCCGTCCACGCTATGCGCCTCAGCTTCCTCTCCTCTCCCTCTTACCTCCCCGCCCCTCTTCCTCGTCCCCATCGCCCCTCCGCCCTCTCTTCTCCCTCCTGCTTCCTCCTTCGGCTGGTCTTCATTCCCTACCTAGACTCTGCCTAGAAGGGTTCTTACTTTATTAGCTTAAAGGGGCCGGGCAGTGGGGCTCGCCCCGGGCGGTTCCCCCGGCATCCGCCCCGCGGTTCCCCCAGGATCCCCCCGCGCCCCCTGGGTGAACTTAGCTTAGCTTAGCTTCGCTCAGCTAAGCTAAGCTTAACTGGCTTAGCTTAGCTTAGCTAGCTTAGCTTAGCTTAGCTTTGCTTATCTCATCTTAGCTTAGCTGAGCTGAGCTTAGCTTAACTTAGCCTAGCCTAGCCTAGCTTAGCTTAGCTTAGCTTAACTTATACCATCTTAGCTTAATTTAGCTTTCCTTGGCTTAGCTTAGCTGAATTTAGCCAAGCTTAGCTTATATCATCTCATCTTTGCTTAGCTTAGCGTAGTCTAGCCTAGCTTAGCTTAGCTTAACTTAGTTTAAGCTTAGCTTAGCCTAGCTTAGCTTACCTCATCTAAACTTAGCTTAGCTTAGCATAGCTTCGCTATCTTTGCTTAGCTTAGCTTAGCTTAGCGTAGCTTATGCTGCTTTCCTAGGGGCTCCAACTCCTAGGTAGGGTCGCATTGGGATAAGTTCTTTTCTTTCGCTCTCTCTCTCTCTCTCTGTCTCGCGTCATCCTCTTCCTCACCTCCCGATCCTCCTCACCCGTTCATGCGATGAATCCAGTGCCTGTGAATCCAGTGCCTTGCAATCCATGTGGGGCACTATGCGTGGTGGAACTTATGTTGTGCTGTATGGTGTGTGTGTGTGTGTGCAGTCCATGCTGCGTCATCCATGTTGTGCCACCCGTTATGTGCAATCTGTGTTGTGCAAACTTTTTTTGTGCAGTCTTTGGTATGCATTCCATGTGGTGCAATCTATGTGCTACAACCTGCGTAGTGCAATGTATGTGAAGCAATATGGATGACGCTACCAGTATGGTGCAATCTATGTGGTGCAACATGTGTTTTGCAAACTAGGTGGTGCAATCTAAGTAGCGCAAACTATGTGGTGCAATCTATGCGGTGCAATGTATGGTGTACAACGTGTGTTGCGCAATCAAGGTGGTGCAATAAGGTGGCGAAATCGTTGTGATCGAGTATAGGTTGTGCAATAGTTGTGGTGCAATCTGTGTTGTAGGGGCTAGGGTATTCATCTACATTGTTTGAGCGATGTGTGTGGTGTAACCTCTGAGGTGCACTCGATTGCAGCCAACTGAATGGCAATCGATTGGATTGCTATCGATTGGATTGCAACCGATTGGACTGCAGACGTGTAAGCTGTGTGGTGCAATCTATGTGGCGGCATGTATGGTCCAGGGTCTGGCCCCCCCCCCCCCCCCTGATGCTGATGCCATCGGGCCCCCCCCCCGCGCGCGACCCGCGGGCTCGGCCCGAGAGGCTCCCGCGGGCCACGCCCGTGCCGCAGACCGCGCGGCCCCCGTCCTCGACGCGCTCGCTCCGAAAGGGGCCGCGTCCAGCCTCACGCAGGAGGGCGGCCTCGATCCACTGCGAGGTGGTTCACCGGGCGCGTTCCACTGCTCGCAAAGTGCCTTCTCGCAATCGTTCGAATATCAACAAATGTTTTTTTGACGAACTTCATCGTAGATTCCCCGCGGCGTATCCAGGCCATTTGCGAGTAGTTCCTTTGCGAGTAGTGGAACGCGCTCGTCTAACTGTGAGGTGGTGAAGGGGGCGGAGGAGCCTCGATCGAAGAGAAAAAAGCGCTGGGGACCCCTGGCGGTGCCTCCGGCGCCGCCCCTGGCGCGCTCCGCGCGGCGGGGAAGGGGGGCCAGCGCGGATTTCAGGAATCCACGCAGAGAGCCTGAAGGTTTTGTTGATACAGCTTTTTCTTATTCTTCTTCCACTTGAGGGGGGAGGCTAAGAAGAATGCCATGCATCGAGGATCGCCCCGACACGTACTCCGGAGCGGGGATGAGGATGGGAGAAGGGGAGGGCAAGGTGGAGGCGGAATTTGGCGATGATAACGAGGGGAGGATGATAGGGAGAAGCAGGAGAAGGACCAGGGTCAATCAGGAGGATGAGGAGCAGCAGGTGGAAGAGGAGAAGAAGGGAGGATGATGAGGAGGCATAGTTCGGCGGGGCATCGCCAACGCTGAGGATCAGGTCACGCTATATCATTTCGTCCTGCCTGGAATTATTTGTTTTGCTTTCTGTGTTGCGCCTTTCATCCCGCTGCGCTCGAGAACGTCACGCTCGACCCGCGCCTCCTGAACGACAACAATCCCTGGCAAGCCGTGTGGGATGAGGCAATCGCTGCATTGGGCGCATTGCGACAGTTGGGCATTGTATTATGGGATGTGCGGTTGCAGCAGGGAGTTGGTGGTATCATCGTGGGGTCAGCGCCCCCTTTTTCGACTCTCCTTGCTTGCACTCTCCCTCCGCGCTTGGCAGCGCAGCGCTAGGCCAACGCCTGGCGTCATGTGAAGTCGTGAGCGCATTGCGTTAAGATTGATTGTTGAGTTGGGTTCGGCCCTAGACGGGAACTCAGAATGGAGCGTCGGTGTATACTTTAAAGTCGGACTTGGGGGGTGGAGGTGCCGGGAGGATGGGAAGTTGGAATGATGAGGATTCGGCGGACGAGGAGGTGGACCCCGCCCCGAGTAAGATGCGCCCTTGATGATGAGGATGCTGAGTATGATTACGTATGAGGGGAACGCGGATGATGAGGAGGAGCATGATGATGATGCTGATGTTGATGTTGATGTTGATGTTGTTGATGATGATGATGATGATGATGATGATGATGATGCTGATGCTGATGCTGATGCTGATGCTGATGCTGATGATGTTGTTGATGTTGATGCCGATAATGCTGATGCTGATGCTGATGCTGATGCTGGTTATGAGGATGCGTATGATGATGATGCTGATGCAGATGCTGAGAACGAGGGGATGATGTTGATGATGATGATGATGATGATGAGGATGAGAACGAGGATGATGATGCTGATACCGATGATGCTGCTGCTGCTAATGATGATGCTGCTGCTGATGATGATGCCGATGATGATGGTGATGATGATGACGACGATGATTATGATGCTTATGATGATAATGTTGATGTTGTTGATGATGGCGATTGTGAGGATGCTGATAATGTCGATGCTGACGCTGGTGATGACGAATATGCTGCTGATGAGGATGCTGCTGATGGTGCTATGCCGATGCTGGGGGAATATTCTGCCTATGATGATGACTACTGTTATGTTACTCACGCGGGTGGTCGTGGTGGCGGTGGGGATGGTGTGATGGTGGTGATGTTCATAGTGCCCATGGCTATGCGTGAAACTGACGACGGCGATGATGGCGACAATGACTGGCGATTAGGATGGCGATGGTAATAACGATCGTGATCATGGTGACGGTGATCGCATTGATGCTGTTTTTGATGTTGAAGATGCTGATTATGATGATGATGCGGCTGCTGTGTTTGGTGATGATGCTTGTGATGATGATGATGCTGATGCTGACGACGATACTGGCTGATGATGCTGATGCTTATGATTATGGTGATGCTGATGCGGATTATGCTGATGATGTAGAATGTCAGGAACGACAGCGGCAATGATGCTGATAATGAGGATGCCGACTCAGACGAGGATGAGGATGAGGATGAGCATGGTGATGAAGTTGTTGTTGATGATGATGAGGATGACGATGATGATGGTGATATTCCTGCTGCTGACGAGGCTGATAAGGCTGATGATGCTTATGAGGACGCTGATGGTGGGGATGTTCTCAATCAGTGCGATGATCATGATCATGATCTTGTTCGTCAACCTCACGAACAGGGGGAGGCGGTGGCCGCGCTGTTAGTGGAGGCGCAGGAGGCGGAATCGTAGTCTCAGGGCGTTTGCGTTTAGCCAGACGTGTGTCGACGGTGCTACGTTCGCTCAGGCTGATTGGCATCGGCCGTTTGTGTCGTGCCGCCCTCATTCTACCCCCTTGCCCCCATCTGCGACCGCCCGCGAACCAACGGCCCAAGCTGGATACGAGCAGCCCAGTAAGACATGAGGCGCTCGGGCACGACTTTACCGACGTCAGGCTGGCAATCACAGTGGTGCTGCACCTCGACCAGTGGTTCCTCCTGGTCCACCGCGCCTCTCGAGCCGCAGCGTAGCTCGCTCCTGCGTGCTCTTGTGCGGCATGTAGGCCGTTGCTTTTTAGGCGCGTCTCTTGACGGCGCCTGGCATCCCTGCGCGCGGTCGCGAACAACAAGTCTCCCCACGAGCTTTTCCGCCCGTAGCCCAGGTCGTCCCTTGACGCCGCCTGCGCTATCGCTTGCGGCCGCGACCAAAAAGTATCCCTACCAGCCCATCCTGCACCGATGCTCAGGCGATATGCATGGGTTAAGGGTGGGAGGCATCCGTCAAACCGAGATCGGGGCCAGCCTGAGCAAGCTGAGGAATCAACTATACATACCTTCGCAGGGCTGGCGGTATGGGATCCTCTTGGCAGCTTTCTTGGGTTATTTCGGATACGTTTGGGACCCCCTTGGTGCCCTCTTGAGGCTCTTCAGAGGCTCTCTTGGGGGCCTTCGGGACCGACATCGATCAAAAAAGGGGATAAAAAAGGCACCCCCCGCTGGGGCCCCTAGAATCGCCTCTTGGTGCCTTCGTGGCGCCCTCTCGGGGCGCTCTTGGATGCTTCTAGGGCCATTTTGGAGCACTCGTCGGGCCATCTTGAAGCCATCTTGAGGCTTCGAAAGCCCATCGGACGCGAACAGGCTAGATTGCAACACGCATGGATGTCCGTAGGTTTTTGGAGGGTTTTGGCCTCTAGGAGGCGTCCTGAGAAGGCTTCAGGGCCACTTTGACCAGTCGTAGGGCGGTCTTGGAGACTCTTGGAACACGTTGGGAAGCCATCTTACGCCATCTTGATGTATCTGGAGCCATGTTAAGCTAATCTGGACGATCTAAACCCTCGCGACCTCCCCTGTCCAGACCCAGGCGGGCTGGTAAACGCTTGTCCGGATGGGAAGAAAAAGGGTTGGAAGAGGAAACGTCCTAAACCACCTCCACCCTGGAGGACCTTGGAGGACCTGGTTGACTCACGACAAGGCCGGGTATGTCCAGCATGCTTTCTCTTCTGAGCACGACCCCGCGAAATTTGGAGACCTGGAGGCCAAGGCCTCGCCCTCCTTGCCTAGCAAGTGGGCCAAGATGTTTATTTTGAGTTGTGATCGCCTTCGGGTTCTTCTCCTCCCCGTTCACCCTCCACCTCCCTTTCCGAGGAACGGACACAACGATACCATCACCGTCAGAAGGCCAACACCCTGCGAGGAGGTACGCGATGCCCCCCACGAGTTGCAGACCGGGTACGCTACGAACAAAAACGCAGAAAAAATAGCGTTCGGCACCGCCGCGATAACCCTGTTGACGTCGGTGGTGGCGGTATCGCTTCTCTTTCGTCTCATCCCGCCTTCGCCTCCTGCTCTGGAAGTCAAGGGGGTTCGGTCGCAAATCATGGGGGCCTGGTATACCACCTCAATGTATTGTCTAGCGTCTGTTAGCGTCGAGTAGCGTCCGGGGGGTCGATCAGATAGCACCGATTTAGCGTCGGTTAGCGTCGATTCTGCTCGCTCAGCAACGATGTGGCGTCGATTGGCGTCGGTTCGCAAGAGCCGACAAGCTGGCATGGGGGGCTCCCGTGTACAGTGCCATTTTTAATGCATGCCTTGCGTGCGGATCATGTATAAAACATGCAGGGATTGAGTATCAAAAACAAAGATGAGCTCATGCATACATTTATTCATACATTAATCATGTCTTAACAAATCCGATATTCTAAAAAATCCAATGTCTTGAAAAACTACCCTGTAGCTCCCGCCGTCACAGGGGACGTCCGCGCGGGGCTCTCGGGACGGCGCCGGAGCCCCTCCCCCCGCACGCCCGGCGGCGGCGCGTCCAGCGCCGCCGCCGGCACGCTGCGCGCGCCGGGCAAGGGGGCGCGGGGAGGAGAGGTCCACTTGGGCTCGCCGCGGGGGTTGCCAAGAGGATAGGGGGATGCAAGTGGCTGCTAAGGTGGTTTGACCCAGCCTAGCCTATCTTAGCAGTGGTTTCTGCGTGCCCTGAGTGGCTTGACGGCGCACGCATCTGGGTTGAGTTGGCGGAGCCTTTTAGGGGAGTCACCTCATCAGTCTAAGCCACACAGGGCACTTGAATCCCACTGATAGGGTGAGTTAGGCCAGATCAAACCTACTTTAGCATCCACCTCGAACCCCCCCGTCCCCTTAGCAACCACCGCGGCGATCCAAACAGCGCCGAGCCAAGCGTCAGGAGGGGAAAAACGCACACAGACACAGAGAATCGCCGATTCCCAGGACAAAATCCGGGAAACCATGGGAAAAGTGGGGGGGGAGACGCACACATTGAGAAAAGACGAGAACACGTGGGGCATCCTGGGATTGGTGTGTATGCAGTTGTGCATCCCTGGGCCCCTTCAAATCCGCGCGGGCCTCATCGTCCACGTTGTTGTTGGCGTCGCCTGATGATCAGGCCGCCGGCGGCGGCCGGCTGCGCCGCCTCCGCTGCTGCTGGAGACGGGGCGGCAGGGAGGCGCTGCTGGCGGACAGGCCGCCCCCGCGGAGCTGCAAGGGGGAAGAGCAGGAGGGATCAAGCAGTGGCGAGGCGTCTTGGCTTGCCTGTAGGCCCACCAAGGAATGTACTCACAACCTCCTGTGGTTTGCACAGAATGTTCCTAGAACGCTCGTGGCTGAGACTGTCCTGTTTCAGTGCGTCGGGCTTACGTTCTACGAGCATGTCGTGGTGGGCCTATGGGAGTGGCGGGACGTTCGGTCCCTGCTCAAAGGGAGGGATTCAGTATCGTTTAACCAACCCCAATCTTCATCCCCATCCCCATCCAGACCCCCACCATCTCAGCACCCCAGTTGGGGATTGACCCCTCGAAACCCGAAGAAAGCAGCCTGAATCACCATCAGGGGGCAGATCGGCCAGTGGGGCCCAGGCCACGCCCATGGGGATAGGGGTCGGTTGGACGATGCTCATAGGCTGGAGCTGCACGGGCCACGAGGGAGTAACCGCGCAGCGGGGTCGAGGGACGGCAGCGACAGGAGAATCGTATCGCCGCCCCACCATGGGGCCACAATCGAGCTGCCTGCGGGGCCGCCTGCACAGCGTCCGCTGGGCGCACCGTTTTGGGGCTGCACTTCGGGAGCCAGGGGGGACGGGGGGCAGGGGAAGAAGGGAGGTGAGGACGGGAGAGTGGGGCCCTCTGCTTGGACGGAGAGTTGCGGGAGCGATGGAGGAGGAAGCATGACATGAGGAGAGAAGGAATGAAGGAACGAAGTAGTTCAGCTCGCGGCGGGGCGCTCGCGGCAGCCACCTGCCTTCGCAGGGGCGCCAGGGCCCGTGCGCGATCGCCTCGCGCCGCTTGCATCAGCCTCCGTTGCTGCGGCCTTCGACCTTTCCGCGCTGGCGGATGAGATCGGCGATGCCGCGAAGAAGCTCGGTGTCGATTCGCACGCCTTCGCCAAGGAGGTTGACTGGAACAGCGGAATCTACGTGCAGGCTCCTGGGAAGTTCCAGCCTCTGTAGTCCCTGAAGGCCATCGATAATTTGGTCTTGATGCTCGTGCGCAGGCCTCCTTGACGGCTGCTCGCGGAAGGTGTCAGGAGGTATCAGGTGTTTAAGAAGGCTTGAAGTCTCGAGCGGTCTCGGTCGCACCTGGGACAACGTTCTCTTATTCAGGAGCACTCGACCCCGTCCTTGCCCAGGCGGGGAACGAAGGGCTAAGTTTGGCGACGGTGACAGGGGGCCACTGGCCGAGGCTGGTCGGTAGCCCTCGCGCTAACCTGCGTGATCGGCTAGCCCGTCGTTTCCGCCACTCCGGTGTTGGGTCCCTGCTTCTCGGTGTCTGTGGCGTGTGTGGTCAGGGAGGGGAGGTGGGGCGAGGGGACGCGGCTCACCGATACCCAGAATGGTTTCTGGAAGCGACAGGGCACTTTTTGACCCGGTCTGTCTTGCTGTTTTTGTTGTTGGTTTTCGCGCCGTCGTTTTCCCGTTCCGTCGCTTTTTTGTGTGTCGTTTTTGGTTGTTGTTTTCTGCGGTTTTCTTCAGCAGGTTTTTCATCGGAGGCGGTTTCGAAGGCGGCCTGGCCGCTTCTGGGGCCACTAAGCCAGTGCCCCCTGTGAGGGCGCCCTCTCCGTTCGGGCCATTGGTGGACGACGGTTGGGCCGAGGTATGAGATCGAAGTCGGTTCGGTGGGGGGGGGCCCTACTGTCCTCGCATTCGTGGGGTGTGCTTGTGCATCCTGGGGGGAGGTACCCTCGAGTGGTCTTACGCTCTGGGGTGTTTTGGCCTGCGGAGGGCCTCTTGTTTTCAAAGAGCGTTCTCTGTTGTCTTCCGGTCCGACCGTATGCTTGCGGTCGTCTGGCGCTGGGCCCTCGCTTCCGCGGCGGCGGCGGACCCCTGTCCGGTGGCCTCTCTTGTCCGGTCGAGGGCGGGAGTGTACGCCTCTGGCCGTCCAACATCCGCGCGGGGGCGGCCGGGTCGTCGGCCATGCCGTCAGACGGGGCGAGCCGTCGGCGAGCGAGGGGGGGGAGTGAAGAAGAAGGGACCCTCGCAGAAAGCGGCAGGACTTCTCAAGAACCCTCGCGCCCTCTGAGATGTTCCTCGTGTCTTCGGGGAAGGCTTAGAGCACTTCTCAGAAGGCCGGGGGTGATCCGAACCTTCCGATAAGGCCCCCTTCTTCTTTGTTAACCCGCGGGTTCGTTGTCGGGAAATTGTGCCCATACCGCTACCCTTCGCTCGTCTTCCTCTCTTCAGGCCTTCTGGGAGGCCCTCGTCGCCACCGCTGGATTGGCTTCGGAATCCTAATCGGAGCGCGTCCGGGGAGAGGTCCGGGGAGTAGCGGTATTGGTAGCTTTGAGTTTCCCCATTTCCCGCGGGGGAGGGCGGGGAGGAGGAACTGCGACGCCCGTCGTCGAGGTGAGCCGTTTTGCGGGTGTCCCAAAGTCGTTCGGCGGTTGTTCCAGCCATGGTCGGGCAGGGTTTGCGGTTTGTTGGGCGTGCCCATGTCGTTCGGCGGTGGCCTCGGCCCTGGTCGGAGACGGGTGGGTGCTCCCCGAAACGCCGTGAGTTGCTGGAGGCTTGATTGATGTGCCCCTTCTGATCTGTGCATCGTGAAGAGGTGCAGCTGGGAAAAACACTCCGGCTCGCGTGGCGTCGGCAAGCTCGTGCCGTTGGTTGCGCCGCTGTCCGGGCGGGTGCGCTGCCGACGGCGGGACGCCCCAACGTTCGGGAGGGTCTTCGTTGATGGGGTTCGACCCGCCTTGTCTCTGGCTGGCCACCGGGATCCCCAGCGTGGACGGCGCCATTGGCGCTCCGCGCAGCCAGGGTCGAGTTTGCCCTGCGTGGGTCAGTGTTTTCGCCGTCCATTCCCACACCGAGAGAGGTTTGTGTCGTGTTTTTTCCGCACCGCGTCATTGGAAGTCGGTTGGGGACCCGATCGTTTTGTGTTCGAGCGGCGCCGAAAGGGTCGGTTTTTACCGACATGCACCAAGTGTACGCGCTGCGCCACTGCTGGTGCGGCCGCCTTCGTGGCGCCGCCGCGTCAGGTTGAAGGGTGATGGGTTTGGTCGGTGCTCGTACGACCCAAGCGCCTCCCCCTAGTCGGCCCCCTGCTTCGGTTCTAGTCGGGGCTTTCCCCGTTCCTTTCCCCCTTTCATCATCCCCCTTCCCAATTCCCCTCCTTCCCCTCTTGCCTCTTTGCCTTTTCCCTTCCTGACTGCATTTCCCCAGGATCGCGCATGGGGGCCGGCCAGGGTTCTTGTCTTAATTTTTTCTGTTGGACCCCTCCCCCGTATTGACTTTGTGGCCCGGCGGCCCAGCGCGCCCGATGGCGTGGCGTGGAACGAAGGAACGGAGGAAGGCAGCACGTGGAAGGAGGGGGATTTTGGGGAGGAGCAGATCCTCCACCCCCCCGCACCCCTTTCTTCCTGGATCCGGGGCTCTGGTTTGTTCCCGCCCTCGGGGCCGCTCTTCCCGGGCTTCGGGCGGGGGCCGACGTGCATGCTTCATGTCATATTTTACATTTCCGGGCCTCCTGGGGCCCCGAACCTTCCCGCACCCACTGCCCCCCCCCCCCCCCAGGCGGCGGATGTGGCGAAATCCAGGCCCCGCTCTGGAAGGCGGCGGGGGCGCGCCGCGGCGAGGCAGTTCGGTTTTGGGGGGGGGGGGGGGGGACGCGGGCGCCGCCCCTTGGAGGCAGCTGCGGCGCCCTCCCGCGGGCTGGGGCGGTGCGGTGGACGTGACCCTGGGAGGAGGCAGCCCGGCCCTTGTTCGCGTCGCGCCTTCCTCGTTGCCTGCCCCTTCATTTAGAGCCCCGAATCATCAGGGGTAACTCGGGTCAGGGTTAACTCGGGTTCCTTTTTCGGGAATCCGAACCCGAGTTACCCTGGGCCCGAGTTGCCCCGGATAATTCGGGCGTCCAGAGCCCCACATCATCAGGGGTAACTCGGGTCAGGGCTAACTCGGGTTCCTTTTTCGGGAATCCAAACCCGAGTTACAGTCGGGGCCCTGAAGAAGGAACCCTTTTGGTTGGGGAGGGGCTCCGCGTTCCTTAAGTGTTTCCCAGCTTGCCTCAGGTTTTCCTTATGTTTTCGATAGGACATCGAAGTTTATTTTATATAACAAAAAGGGGCCTCGTTCCTTATTTTGGGTTCCTTAGGTCAAGGCCCCGACTGTACCCCTGACCCGAGTTACCCCGGATAACTCGGGCGCCCAATTCATTCCTCCCCCCTCGCCGCTCCTTCCGCGCCCCCGTCCCCACTGCTCCTTTTCCTCCCGTTTGCCGCCCTCCCTCCTACATACCACCTGCCTCCTCTTTCCTCCCTCCTTGGCTCCCCCGCTCTCTCAAGTCCATCCCTACCAGTCGAGAGTATGGACGGGTATATGGTATATGAGTTCAGAGCCTCAGAAGGTACCGAATATACCTCGTAGCGATCGGCCCTTCCCGCCACCGTGCTGCTTGGGTTGTGGGTCGGAGGCGTCTGCGTCTCGGATGCGTCTTAGGTTTAACAGGGATGTTCCTGGAGGGCTGTTGGGTGCCTCTTTGGAGCCTCTTGAAGGCCTCTTGGGGCCCTATTCGGGTAGAAGCCGAGACTGTTAATCTCTTTGACACACGTTTTACGTGTTCAAACGAATGTGGTCTCTTGGGCCAGCCCGGGTGTTCCAATACGTTTCAATCATGTGTTTTTGTTTCCTTTTTTGTTGTTCGTGCATGCCGATGTTATCCTGTTCGGGCTCGGCAGCCGACTTGTATTCCTCGACGTGACCGCATCTCCGCTGCAGGGCTGCACTCGCGTCGTCGGTTTGATTGTTGAGGCCTGGCGGCCAGCGCCGCCGACCCTGAATTGGGGAGCTGCGGGCGCCTCGGGGGCATGGCCATGGAATCGAATGGGAACGCTTCCGAAAGGGAGGGGTGCTCCCCCACGAGGCGGGGGTCACAACCCCCGGGATGCCCCCTCTTCTCGGGACGACCGACATGGGCACGGAAAGAATGGGTACGATGCCCAACAGCAGTTCCTGTTCATTTCGAACAGGACTCGCTGTCCACGCCGCCGCGGCCTGTGTCTATTTGAGACAAAAGGCTGCCTGCCCAACAGCGGCCGCTGTTGGTTTGGGACAACACTTGCTGTTGGGCATTGTACCGTACCATTCTTCCCGGACCCATTTCGGGAGTCCACATCCTCCCCCACCACCCGGAGACCCCCCCGCCGGCGGGGAAGGGATCAGAAGCTAGAGGCTCCCCCACGAGTTGATGACGACGATGTTCGACTTCTCTTTGACTGGAGCGTCTGAACAGGAGGGCCCACGCACTGGGACAGGGGAGCGCGGTGACGACGGCGACGACGACGCCGGCGACGACGACGACGGTTCAGACGGAAAAGCTTCTCACACACGCCGGCAGAGTCGGCGTGTTTTGGTGGCGCTGGGTCAGATCTCCATCCTCTCTGTCGGCCCCCTTCTTCCAGAGCTCCCCAGGCCGCCGGGAATCTGGAGGCCCCCCGGGGGTCCAAACGGCCTCCAGAGGTCTCCAGAGGGCCCAAGGCGCCCCGGGCCTCAAGCTTCGAAACGGATTCTGCGATCCGTAATTCTCCTCCCCCTCCCCCTCCTCCTCCTCCTCCTCCTCCTCCTCCTCCTCCTCCTCCTCATCCCTCCTCCTCCCCCTCTGCCCTTCTCGCTCCCCCGCCCGGCAGTGTTCACGCTGGTCGCTGTCGTCATCGTGGTAGTCTTCGAAGCGCTCCGCGGGTTGGGCGCGGGGTGCCAAAACGCGGGGCCCGTGGCGAGAGCACGGAGGGCGGACGGGGGACGGAGGAGGAGGGCGAGGACTTGTTGGTGACGTTTTCGAACGTGTTTCGTATCTGCCGGACCTCCCGACGTTTCTGGAGAAGGAGTACCTTCCCCCTTTTTCCTCACCGTCCTCCTCGCCTTTCTATTCCCCCCTCCCCTCGTCCACCTCCTTTCTCTTCTCCTCCTTTCTCTCCTCCTTGTCTCCTCCCCCCGCTCCTCCTCGGTTCTCCCCCCCCGACTTGTCTGGCTGATGCTCTGGGGAGGGGGGGCTGTGCTCAGGGGAGGCTGCAGCACCGCTCCACGATGTGCTGCCAGCCAAACCCGAAGGGTGGGCCCTCTCCCTTTCTCTGTGCACTTCAGCTCCGGCTTCGGCTTCAACTGCCGATGCACCGTGGAGCGCCTTTGGGCCGGCTCGCCCGAGTCTCGGATGTTCTGCTCGCACGGGTGGTCCCGTCCCCCCACCCCCCTCTTCCTGCGCTCGCAGCGGTCGCGCTTGATAGTGGGGGAGGGTGGAGGGGGACGGGGGAGGTAAAGGAAGAGCGTGGTGGTGGAGGAGGAGAACTGAGAGGAGGTATGAGGTCTGTTTCTCGTCGTCTTGCTTCCCTACCGCATGGTCGCGTTGGTCCTGGTGGGCAGAGGGTGTGGGCGTGTTTTCGTTGCGCTCGTTTGTGTAAAGACCGCGTTGACGTTGGCAGGACGAGAGAGTTGGAGCGTGCAATCGCCGAGGGAGGGTCTCTTCAGAAGCAGAGGGACCCGCTCAGAAACCCACAGACAGCAGACCCGGGCGTCGGTGGAATGGGCGGAAATTCGCAAGCTCACGCCTTGCAGACAACCGTCAGATCGTCCACACGGGAGGCAGCGGCGAAGTGCGTTGAATGACGCGTTCGACGCAGGCGGCATTTCATCAGAGCACTTGCGACTTCTCAACGTGGAGTGATGCCACCCAGCTCTGATTCAGACCACCGCTTGCAATCCGTTGTAACTTCCCATCGCGTACCAGCTCCATATGAGGAGGTGCCTGCAGTAAGACGTTGATGAAGGCTGTGTACACAAGGCTTGAAACCACTGCCGCAACGCGATGCGTAGCGATTCAACAAAAGCAAACTCAAGGGTTGCACGTGCCAGGCAAAACAAAATGACAGCAGTAGCCATGAGGATGCGAAACTTTGGCTAGTACCGTATGCGGCTTACATCGATTCTCACCTGTGCCGCGGCTGTCCTGTATGCGCGCACTGCTTCGCCTCCGCCCGCTCTCTTGCCGAGCTGACATTCACGCGTCGTGTGCTGCTGCTGCGCAGGCAGAGGTTCGGGGCTTGGGAGCGCCGGTTTCCGGCTGGTGTTCACGTGCCTTTGGTCTTGTTTAGTGCAGCGTGTTGGTGATGGGCTTGTTTCCCACCACCACCACCAGAAGTTGGAGGGGGTGGTGGTGGTGGAAAACAGGCCCATCAGTCGGCGCTTTCGCCCACCAGTGTGCAGCAGGGCGCCACGGAAGAGAGAGGCATCCGACCAGGAGTGAAGCAACGCTCAGGCCACAGAGAAGAGGGTTCGCTTGAGTTCGTAGAGCCTTGCGCCCCCGCCACCCAGGCTGCGGCCTGGCACGGACAACATCAAACATGAGCAGGAAGTGGACACATCATGGACACAATATTCTAGACGCTTCGCCTCACCCCACCAGCCTATCCAGAAACGATGCCCAGGCGAGTTGCCTTGATCAGGGATGTGGAGGAGCATGCAGCGTAATATACAGCTGGGGAAGCTGCCGTAGCCCAAGAGGGAGAGGATGGAGGAGGAATCGAAGGAGGAGCAGGATGAGGAAGCGGGGGCGGGGGAGGGGGAGGAGGGGGGAGGGAGGAGAAGAACCATGCGGATGAGGAAGACGAGGAGGAGATGAGGAGGAGGAAGAGGAGGAGCAGGAGGAGGTGGAGGAGGAGGAGGAGGAGGAGGAGGAGGAGTAGGCGGAGGAGACGGAGGAGGAGGGTGAGGAGGTTGAGGAGGAAGTTTGATGATGATGACGATGATGATGATGATGATGATGATGATGATGATGATGATGATGATGATGATGATGATGATGATGATGAGGATGAGGATGAGGATGAGGATGAGGATGAGGATGAGGATGAGGATGAGGATGAGGAGGAGGAAGAGAAGGCGGCGAGCACCAAGGCCAGCGGATTATTTGATGTCTCTCGGAGTCTCTTCGGATGTCTATTGACAGTTTCTTGGGGTCTCATTGGGGCGTTTTAGGGGCATCTTGAGTGTCCCAGAGGCCTCATGGAGTGTCTTGGGTGCCTCGGGAGGGCCTCTTGGTGCTTCTTGGGGTTTTCTTGGGAGCCTCTTGGGGACCTCTTTGGGTCGTCTTGGGGCACCTCTGGTAGCCTTGGGGGCCATCTTGGGGCCGTCTTGGATGAGATTGATCGAAGAAGGAGGGGTGGTACTATGTTCCATCCCCCTGCCCCGAGGAGGCTACCATCTGCCCAACATCTTAGCATAATCAGTGATTTGTGCCTTGTCGCCGAGGCCTTCATGGATGCCCCAATCGGTCGCGAACCCCCCTGCCCAGGTCCAGGGGGAAGGGTCGGGGGAAGGGGTCAAGACACCCTCTCCGCCAGCAAGCTGTTTCGCTCACTCCCAAGCGCCCTCCCAGCACATAAGTAACACCCGGGCCACTCCCAAGCGCCCTCCCAGCACGTAAGTAACACCTGGGCCTCAGCATGTTCAGCGGCCGTCTATCGATGGACAGCCACTGGCAACCACTACAGACCCCCTGTGCCCGACCCCGCCGTTTCGGGCAGAAACCTATGCACAGTGATCGCGGGGTGCCCGCGCCTTATCCAGATTTAGTTTCGAATTGCATCTTGTATTGTTTTTGGACTGGGATGCTAGCCGTGTCCCCCAGGCGACCCGCAGCCAACCAGGACGAATGAGGACCCCCCCTTCATTTTCCCTTTCAGAAAACAAGGTGGAGTCCACTGGGGCAAAGTCTTTGGTCATGATCGGGTGTCGCGAGCACTTTGTATTTGTATTGCTTGTTGATCGGGAAGCTGGCCCTGCGCACGGTAGGCAATATGCGGGCACTTCCGCCGTCCCTGTCTTCAAACAATGCAAAGTGCTCGCGCCCCCCCGACCATGACCCAAGATTCTGCCCTAAAGTAGACTTCACATTTTTTTGACAGTGATGGTGGGGGGGGGCGGCCCTCGTTGGTCCTGGTTGGCTGCCGGTCGCCTGAGGGAGGGGATATTAATAAACAGGGAGCAGTGATGAACCCTTCCCCGAAGAGGAAGAGAGGGCGTTGGAAGAGAGAATGCGCTAAACCACTCAGGCCCAGGGCTGGTGAGATGTCGCCCAGCCGCGCAAACAGCACACGAGGATGAATACCAGAACCCCAGGCGTGCAGCGTGACTTCCAGACGCAGCGTGGAAACACTTGGCCCGCTCGGAAGCCTCGCCAGGGGGGAAGCCTCGATCAGCTTGTGTATCGTAAAGAAGGGGGACGACGACGAGGATGATGAGGCTGGGCGGCTCATAGCCAGGATGAGGATGTCGATGCGGACGAGGCTGGATGATGACAGGGATGTTGAAGAGGATGAGGATGAGGAGGTTGGTCAGGAGGAGGAGGAAGGTGAAGCTGAGGATAGAAAGCAGGAGGAGCACAGTAGGAATCCATCACGGGGAGAGGGTGGAAGATAAGTGGTAGGGGGGGTTATGGGAGACAGGGGGGCAGGGGGTGGAGTGTGTAAATGAGGACAGAGTGCCAAGGGAAGACCGAGGATCGGTAGGGCGCCGGCGAAGAAGGGAGGATATGCATGCCGTCCTGATCTGAATGTGGCTTTCGCTGTAGCTCCGCTTGACGGTCAGCCTCGAGGAGTCGATACACACATATCACTACATGTACACATACTTATGTAATGTCTGTCCATGTATACGTATGTATGTGTCTTCATGGAGAGAGAGAGAGAGAGAGAGACACACAGCAACCACAAAAACACAAGAGTGACAGATAGGGATACTCATGTGTATGTACAAATTTGTTATATACGCGCACACATACATGTACACATACATCTATATATATATATATATATATATGGGCACAAGGTGCTTACACGCACACAATCTTCAGGAGAGGGAGCAACGAGTGAGTGATATATATATATATATATAGAGAGAGAGAGAGAGCATCCAGACAGAGAGAGAGGCACCGCGCGAAAGAGAGAGAGAGAGAGAGACAGAGAGAGAGTGAGAGCGACCGAGCAAGTGAGCGAGCTACATGGACACAGGGGAGATATGGACAGATCTTGATAGTGACAGAGGTGGAGAAAGAGAGAGAGAGAGAGAGTGAGAGAGAGAGAGAGACCGCAACACAAGTCAAAGTGATAACGACACATATACACATACACATGTACACATGTACACATACCCATAAGCACATACATTGGTGTGAATTGTAGGTAATTGGCGTTGGCGCTTCTGCGTCGCTGGCGAAAGCGATCAAGGTTTCATTCTGTGCATGATGGAGCGACGCGGACATCCGAGGGACACCGTAATGCATCTTGACCCGACGAATGTCAAGCTTTACCATCGGGGCCGCGATCGATTCAAGGTCGAACGATCGACGCGGTGTCGAATGTCTGCACGCGCCGACGCCATGCGTAGAGAGAGAGAGAGAGAGAGAGATCGAGAGATAGAGACATTGAGACTCAAAGGAAGGGGGAGGAGGAGGCTGGTGGAGGTTGAGGATTATTGAGGGAGAGAGGACGCTGAGAGGTGGGGAAGAGTGATCTATACATACTTATATATAGATACATATGGAAAAATAGGGAGAGAGAAAGAGATAGAGAGATAGACATATAAATAACAAGAAAATAAGAGAGAGGAATATCGAGAGGATGCCATAGCGAGAGCGCAAAAGCGAGAGTGAGAGAGAGCGAGAGGGAGCGAGGGTGACAGGGAAAGAGAGAGAGAGAGAGAGAGAGAGCCAGAGGGAGGGATGAATGGATGGAGAGGGAGGGAGAAGGATGGGGGGAGAGGGAGAGCGGAAAGGAGAAGGAGTGAGGGAGGGAGAGGGAACGAGATAATGTAAGAGAAGAGAGGGAGCGGGTGAGGGTTATGATAGTAGTAGGAGGAGGGGCAAGACGAGGATGAGTATACGAATGTTCAGACAATGTTGCTCAGCAGTTTCCGCAGATCAGCAAAAGTGAAATCTGGTGAAGATGTGAGTGAGTGTCTTTTTGACGGAGCTGAGGACATGAAGGAAGCCTGACAATTACATCGCTTCGTTCTGTCAGGCGTTGCCTCCGACGTTTGCGTCGCCCTTGCCCAGGCTGCTGCTGGGCATCGCGCGGCTCCTCGAGCTAGGACCGCGGTCCGGCCATCGCTGGTCACTTCGCCTCTCCTTTCTTAAGTGTCCCGGGTCGACCATGTTCCAACCGTCTAACGCGTGCGGCTAGCAAGACACTAACAACATCAATAACACAATCCATATAACCACGGCCATTCTTCTTCGGCACTGAAAACATATTCTAAGAAACAACACCTGGAAATCGAGAAGGTCGGGGTTAGCGAATGTCTGGCGAGAGACACCGCGGGCTGGCGAAAGGGGGGGGGCCGCCGTCGTCGTCGCCGTCCCCGTCGCTGTCGTGGCCGCCGTCGTCGTCGCCACCGTCGCCAGCCTCCTGCAGGGTCCCTTTCGATCCGATCGTATTGAATCGATACCGATTTCGGCTCGCTCGATCCGTTTCGATTCCCGTATTCCGACGAGCCCATGCGGCCCGATTGTTCATGGCGCTGTTGTTCTACATCCGGGCGCGGCCGATCCGAGACGATCTGCATCTCGTGCCGATGTGGCCTGGTCCCCCTGCACGGTCCAATCTGGTCCGATTTGTCCCGCCTCGATGCTGACTGCTGCTTCCCCCTTGGGAGCCCTCCACAGAGCAGCAGCAGCGCGATCCAGGAGGTTTCGTTCTCGTCTCTGGGAGGCCCGGGGCTTTCGGGGTGCGGACTCGCCGCAGGCCTCGCCCCGCAGCCGGGGCGTCACGCCGCGAGGTGCCACCGTGCGGACGGGCTGCTTCTCCGCGTGCCCCTTCCCACCAGCCTTGCCCTGCAGCACGTGCTCACTGCAGGTACGACTCTTCCGCCTCCTCCGCCTCCTCCTCCTCCTCCTCCTCTTCCTCCTCCTCCTCCTCTTCCCCCTCCCCCTCCCCCTCCTCCTCCTCCTCCTCCTCCTCCTCCTCCGCCTCCTCATCCGCCTCCTCCGCTTCCTCCGCCTCCTCGTCCACCTCCCTCCTCATCTTACATGAGTCGGGGAGCCCCCCCGCCCCTCCTGCTCGGTTGCGAATCCTCGGAGGTCAGATCCGGTGTCGTCGCTGGCCTATATCCGCCGTCCCCAACCCCATCCTGTCTGTCTTTGCAGCCCCTCGACGCTCCGCGCCCGTCGTCGAAGGTAGGTATTTGGGGACCCCAAGAGCCCAATCTTTTTCAGCCGCCTTCCTACCTCACGAGATGAACGGTTTTTTCATCTTCCTTCCTACTCAGGGGGCGGGGTGAAATCCAATTTACTGCCAGCGCCTTCCTACTTCATGTTTCCACCCACCTCTTCCGACCGAAGGGTATGTTTTAGCTTGGGCTTGTTCTGTCCTCATCCGGCTGGGTGGCTTCTTGGTTGGGCCTGGTAGCCCTTCATCGTTTCCATGAAGGACTCCCAGGAGTTGCCCTCCCCATAGCTCATGAGTGGACATCGTGTCCGTATTCACGGCCTCGCGGGCTTGGCCCCTGGGCCGAGCCTCTGTGGACTGGGCGCGGTCTTTCGCGGATACCCCGCGCGGAATGTTGCCGTGCAACCGCGCATCCTCAAGATCACCCCCCCCGAATCCCGACCGCGAGGGCGTGGCTGTGGCTGCGCTCGCCGCTCGGGACCACCCGCCCCCTCCCCCGCAGGAGGGCGGGGCAGCGTCCCGGCGAAAATGCGTCTCCTCAAGGTCGCGAACCCCCGAAGCCAGACTCGCGAGGGTCCGCGGCCACTCTGGCTGGAGCATCGGCCTCCCCCCCCCCCGCCGCCCCCTTTCCTGGCCCTCAAAGCCCCCCCCCTGCCGCGGGGGCCGCGGCATGGCCCTTGCCAGGCACGGCCCTGCGGCGGCCGCGCTCGCGTGGGGCCTGCTCCTCGCCCGCGCCGCGCCCGTGGAGGGCGGCCTGGCGACGGGCTCGCGCACCCGCCACGCTGCCAACGAGGCACGCCGCCTGGCGGGTAGTTTGAACCGCCTCAGCGGCCTCGAGTACCTCTTCCTACCAGCCTGGAGCATGCCCCTATCCCTATGCTGGGCACCTCCTCATCACGATGCCAATCTTAGGGGTTCCCTTATTTTTTGAGGGCGGATCCCTGAGATTGTCATCGCCTTTTGGCGTGTCAATCTTAGGGATAGGGATACGCTCGAGGCTGGTAATCTTCAGCGGCTACGACATCTTCTTCGGGAACCCGAAGCCCACGAGCGGCGACGTCGACACGGGTTTCCGGGGCAGGGTGTTCAAGGAGGCCCACGCCCGCAGCAATTCTTTGCCGGACGGCACATCGGTTCCCGACGGGGTCTCCGCGCTGATGTGCGAATCCTCGTGCTCCCTGCTCTCGACGACGAAGTCGATCAAGAGCCTTCAGGACTATTACAACTTCCTCTCAATGAGCGTCTATGTGGACATCGGGTTCGGAGACATCGCCAAATTTTCGGCGTCTGCGGACTACAACCGTGTCAGGGAGGACTTCGAGACTCACGACAGCGTCTACACCACAGTCACTGCCTACTGCTGCGCATATGAGGCGTTCCTCCACACGTTCGAGCCCCCGCCTTTCGACGACAACTTCTTGGCGGCCGTGCATGCGGCTCCAGAAGATTACGACCAGGACTTCTACTTCGGACTTATCGGAAGTTTTGGAACGCATGTTCTGTCGAGCGCTCAAATGGGTAGTATGTACGGCGAGGAGAGCCATTTCACAGAAGACCAGTACAACAAAATGACGGCAGCGAATCGCAATTGGTCACTAATGGCGCAGGCTTCCTTCATGGTTTCTGTCAATATGAGCATCGCGAATGGAGCCGACATGTCGTCGGCAAAGTCCTTCGAGAAGTTTAGCACTGTTACCTTGAAGTACTCGTTGGGGGCGACGCCAGCAAAGTGGGACCCTGAGGATTGGCTGTCGGCAACGCTTCAGAGGCAGCCAGTACCCACCTCGTTTAAACTCAATCCGCTGAGCGAGGTATTCACGGTACTTACTTTTCCGAACCAGTCGAACGCGACGAAGCTCGAAGCCACGAGAAGAAACGTGGAACGGGCCCTGAAGGAGTACTGCCCAGAGAAGCTGCTGAGGGAGGGGAAGGTTCACAGCTGCACGAAGGTCATGACCGAAGCCGACACGACAGCTGACGACAAGACCTGCCTCGTCAAGGTCTGGGGCGGAGGTGGCCCCAGCGGCCTGCCTTTCGACGACTCCGCCCAGATGGTCGAGCTCAACGGCCTGTTCTCAAGCCTCCAGGTGTCGCAGATCACATACCGCAGCCACCGCTGGGTGGACAGTATCCAGCTTGAGCTGGGTCTGGGCGGCACGAGGTGGCCCCTGCCAGAGCATGGCGGGAAGGGTGGCGCGACAGGCACGCTGACCTTCTCGGAGAGCCAGAGAGTCGTCGCCGTCGACTTGAGGTACGAGAGGTACATCGACGCCGTGCACTTCTGGACGGACGACGGCATGGAGCACATCGTCGGCGGCCCCGGCGGGAGCTACTCGAGGACGGTGGACTTCAAGCAGGCCGTATGGAACGCGACGGGACACCTCCCCGAGAGCGCGTGGCTGGTGGGCCTGTATGCGGGCAAGACTTATATCCATATCCAGTGCCTCTTGATTCTTAGGCTTACGCCACACCGCCGACCCCTTGTTTATGCCAATCTGGGGGTAGTAGAAGCTGCGAAGGGGTGAAAAGGCGAGTGATATTTGTTTGGTGTCTGTTCGCCGCCACCGCCAGAGGGTCTCGGGCAGTTCCGCGGGGGGGTCCGAGCGGACGGCGACACCGCGAGTTTTGGAGCCACTTGGGGGCCGTTTCGGAGCCTCTGGGGTGCTTCTTGGGGGTTCCTTGGGGCGTCTGGGCGGCCTCGTGAGGGCCTCTGGGGGCCTCTTGGGGCACTCTTGGGGCCCCCTGGGGCTCCTGGGGGCAGAAAGCTAGAGTTTCAACATGTTTGGTCGCCCTCTTGGGCCCCTCTTGGTGCCGTCTTGGAGCCCTCTTGGGCCGTCTTGGGGACCTCTTGGGCCGTGTTGGGGCCGTCTTGGGCCGTCTGGAGGCCGTCTTGGGGGCCTCTTGGGCCATCTTGGGGCTGTCTTTGGGGCCTCTTTGGCCGTCTTGGAGCGTCGGGAAGCCGAAAAGGCGGAAAAGCAAAAAACATCGAAAAACACTATGGAAAATCAACAATTTTAGACTCTTGGGGCCCTCTTGGGAGGCTTGTTTGGGACCTCGGGGGCCGTCTTGGAGACCTCTTGGCCCGTCTTGGGGCCATCTTGGGCGTCTTGGAGCGGTCGTTTGGCGTCTCGGGGCCTTCGTGGGCCGTCTTGGAGGCCTCTTGGGGGCTTCTTGGCCCGTCTTGAGGCCCTCTTGGGCCCGGAAAAGCCCCGTGAACCGCTCGTCCCGGCCGTGCTGCGCTCGTGCCGGACCCCCCCCCCCCTCCAAATCGACCGGACCGGGCTCCCGGGGGAGGGGTTTGGGGAGGGGGAAGCATCTCACACGCCGATGATCCCCAAGGGGTCGGCGGATTTTTTGGAAGAAGCGCCTCAAGGCCGAGGCGCAGTGGATGTGGATAAAAACCTAGCCTCTACGGTGGGCAAATTTATCCATATACAGTGTGCCTCGGGTTTCTGGGGAAGGGAACCCGAAACTCCATACTGCAGTGGATATGGACAGAAGTATTGCCCGCACTGTACGGCCACTCCGAACGGTACGTGGACTCCCTCGGCTTCTACGTGGCCTACACTTGCTCCCCCTCGGCGCTGCCCGGGCCCGCCGGGCTGGCCCGCACGCCTGGCCGGCTGGCGGGCGGCGTGGCCGCAGCGGGGCCGCCGCGGGCGCCCTCGCCCTCCGCCCTGCGCCTGGCGGACGTCCGCTAGCGCCGGGTTCCCCGGTCGGCGCTGGGGCTCTCGGGCTCTCCACGAGTTCCCTTCGGGTGTCGGGTGTCAGTTGCCCTTTTCGGGCCAGACGAAAGGGGGGGATTGGGAAAGGGGGGGTTACGAAATTTGCTGCATGCAGCTGGTTTCGGCCCCTCCGAGGGGCCCCTTCCTCGATACACAGTCGCCTCCGGCGCCGGGAGGCGCCGGGAAAATCAGCTACGCGAGCTGATTCTCACCCCCCCCCCTTTGCTATCCCCCCCTTTCGCCCGACCCGACCTTTGTCTCCCGTCCTTCGCAGCTGCTCGTGGCGACGGAGGGGGGGGGCTCGCCGCGTCGCCGCCAACAGAGAGCGGCCGCTGCAGTGCGGCGGGTGAGGTGACGGGTTGGCGTTCAAGAGGGCACCGCAGCGAGCCAGGTGCGCAGCAGCTCCCAGGCATCCGACGCCGAGGCTTTTTCAGCATCGGGTCCCCAGAGCGCTTGACCCCTTCCTGTCGTGCCGAGTTCTCTGACTGCCCCCCCTCATCTTTCCCAGCCCCGACGCGGCTTTCATGGAGGTCGTGCCGATTTTGTTTCTTTGGATTGGCGCTGACAGAGCGCAGGTCGGTTCCAGCACAGCCGTCTCTTAGTAGACTACGCGTGCGGGACTTGACCAACCGCTGCCATGGTCATACACAACCTCTCCCGGACACGGCAAGAATGCAGGGAACAGCTTGTGTCGTATAGTAATTGCCGAACTACTCAAGCTCACTTCTAGCTGGCGAGCCCATTACAGCACGGGATCTGCTGGCTGCGCGCATGGCAAGTTTGGCATTGGCATTGGCAAGTTCCTCGCCTCAATTCCCACACAATTTGTGAGCGTGCCCTCCCGTGAGGCTTTCATCCTCCTAGCTCTTGTCTTCGTTTTGCCGCAGCCGCCCACGGCGGCGTTCTCCTCCAGCTGCCTCGTCTGGCCAAGCTTTCAGCTGCGTGCAGGCCTCCCGCTGAGGCCTCTCGACACCGACAATTGGCGACTTCTCGGCAAGAGACTCCGCTTGAAGAAAGCGGGGGTCACAGCCGATCGGTCTCCATTTTTCGGCCGTGAAGGTGTAGGTCCTTTTGGTTGTGGATGCCGAGAAAAAAATCAGACCGCGAGGGCGTGGATGTGGATGCGCTCGCCTCTCGGGACCACCCACCTTTCCCCGCAGGAAGGCGGCAGCTTTCCAGCGGCCGCGTCTCCTCAAGATCGCACCCCCGTATCCAGACCGCGAGGGCGGCGATGTGGATGCGCACCTCTCGGGACCACCCACCCTCCCCCGCAGGAAAGCGGCAGTTTCCCAGCGGCCGCGTCTCCTCAAGATCACACCCCAGAATCCAGACGGCGTGGATGAGGCGGGGGAGGAGGGGGAGGAGGGGGAGGAGGTAAGAAGAGAGGGAAGGAGGAGGGAAGGAGGAGGAGGGAAGGAGGAGGAGGAGGAGGAGGAGGAGCAGGGGGAGGAGGAGGAGGAGATGGAGGAGGAAAATGCGGAGGAGGGAAGGAGGAGGAGGAGGAAGAGGACGACGCAGTCTCCCCCGCAGGAAGGCGGCAGCTCCCCAGCAAGCTGTGCTCCGCCGACCAGCCCTGCGCCGCGCTCGCGGCGGCGCCGGTGTGCCTGCTGTGGGCAGTGTGGCTGCCGCTGTGGCTCCTCCGGGGGGGGGCACCTCCTCTGCGCCCAGGCCCTTGAGTCGCGGGCAATCTTGATATCCTTGTGGAAGGCGACCAATGGAGAGGAGGCACATTGCCAAGCAGCTTCCAGATGTCTAGCAACACATGTCTGACATGTGTTTCTAGAGTGTCAGCACGTGTTCGAGACACATGCTTTGGCCATATTTAAAGCATGTAGAAGACCCTTTAACCACATCAGTAAGTCAATGATGGAACGCTTAGAGTGTCTATTGTCATGGCATCCACAATTATATCCACATCCAGTGCGTCTTGGACTTCCTTGGAAGGGTCACCGCAAGGCCGAGGCGCGCTGGATAGGGACAAACATCGAGCCTCTACCAGGGGCCACATGCTTCTATCGCTCATCCCGATCCAGTGCGCCTCTGGGGTCTGGGGAGGACAACCCGAAGATCCAGGCTGCAGTGGGTACGGACACACGAGCCCTGCCCTCACTGCAGAGCTGCGGCAAGGGTGACTCCGCTTTTCCCTCCCGCGCCTCGCCTCGGGGCCCCCCCTAGAGCGTGTGCTGGCCGCGCGGTGTGGGCGAGCCAGTGGGGCTCCCGGGCTCCCCGCGCGGCCTCGGGCGCCCCGGGCGCCCCGAGCGCGCCTCGCGAGCGCCTCAGACTCGGCAGGCTCCGCGGCCGCCTCGGGCGCCTCGGGCCTCCAGGGACGCCCACGGGGCCGTGCGGCGGCGGCCTCTGCGCGGGCAGGCCTCCGGGCCTGTGCAGGTCCCCGCACGATCCTCCTCCTGCTCCTCCTCCCCCCCCTCCTCCTCCTCCTCCTCCTCCGCCTCCTCCTCCTCCTCCTCCTCCACCTCCTCCTCCTCCTCCCCCTCCCACTCCCCCTCCTCCTGCCTCCTCCTCCTCCTCCTCCTCCTCCTCCTCCTCCTCCTCCTCGTCCTCCTCCTCCTCCCCCTCCCCCTCCCCCTCCCCCTCCTCCTGCTCCTCCTCCTCCCCCCCCTCCTGCTCCTCCTCCTCCTCCTCCTCCGCCTCCTCCTCCTCCTCCTCCTCCTCCTGCTCCTCTCCTCCCTCCTCCTCCCTCCTCCTCCTCCTCCTCCTCCTCCTCCTCCTCCTCCTCCTCCTCCTCCTCCTCCTCCTCCTCCTCCCCTACCTCCCCCCCCGAGGTGAGGACCCCGAGTTGCTGCAGTAGAAGCCCCTCCTCCCCTACCTCCCCCCCCGAGGTGAGGACCCCGAGTTGCTGCAGTAGAAGCGTCCGCCGTCGGAGGTCCGCGCGGGCCTCTGGATCTGCGCTGGGTGCCCCCCTGCGGCGTGGACTCCCGCTCCGCGCGCCGGGGAGGGGGGGGCCCTGCAGCGTCGATCGAGGAGGTCCCCGCGGAGCTCCGGAAGTTTATGGTCACGCCGCTGTTTCTCCACCGATTCCGAACGCTCCAGGCTCGAAAGCACGGCCCTGCTGGACGGGGTCGAGATTCCGGGGCCCGTGTCAGGACGAGCGTCGTGACGCCAGGTATCTGGGCCCTCCTCGTCCCCCTCGCCGTCTTCCATCCCAGTTCATTCGGTGAACAGATCACTCCTCCCTGTCGCATCCCAGGACGTATCGGTGGGCGGGCCAGCCGTTTCGCCTGACATATCCTCACCTTTGATGACCTTTGAGCTTGATCGTTGCAACAGCTCTACGCGTGGAGGGGCAGTGAATGAATGGTATTCAGAACGGGCTTTTCGCCACAGCGCTGCTCACACTTGTCAAACAATATTCCAGGATAGCGCTGCGCATATTGGATTATTTGCAAGTGTGGGGTGAGATCGTTTTCAAAATGGAGATATTCCCTTTGCATTGCGCACATTCGTCTTAAACAATTGACGCAGCCACAAGGACAGAGCGCGTTTTTTTGTGCGAACTGAGGCTTTCATCTCAGTGGTGCGCACATTTGCCTGTCACGTTTCCAGCAGGTACGTACGAGGTTGGAGAACGGCTCCTTTTCAACATAAGAATCTCGCCTACGATTGCCTCTTATGAGTATCCGTACGGGCTTCGCCCTCTGCTACCGGCCCCCTCTCCATCCTATGGAATTTGCAGGAGCCCTGGCGCCACCATCGCAGAGCGGACGTCGTTCGGAAAACACTCGGATGGGCTCGGATTTTCCTGGAGAGTGTCGCTCCGGATTTCGAAGGGACTTTCGTGCGGATTTCTTTCGGCCAGGAATGACGACTACACCAAATCCACGTGAAACTCCTTTCGTTTTTCGCTCGCCGTTTCGAGGCTTTACCTTGACCGAAATCCACGAACAAATCCGCTGCAGCACGTCTGCAAGGTCGGTGCACTGACCTGTTGGGATGCCTGGGCGCCGTCGTACCGAAACCTCGTGCGAGGACGACTGGTCACCTGCAAGCTAAATTGTTGACGCTTCGCCAATCCTCACCAGCCCATCCAGAAACGATGCCCAGAGGAATTGCCTCGATCAGGGAAGTGGGCAGCACACAGAGGAAGCCATTACGAGACATCTTGGGATATCTTGAGCCATCTTGGAGGTCATTTTGGGCTCTCCCAGGCGCTCTTGGAATCATCTTAATCAGTGCCCCCCCCAAGAGGCCATCATGTGGCTAAAACCTTCGTAGAATCAATGATGTGGCATTCTCGCCGAGGCCTCTTGGAGCATCTTGGGTGCCTCTGGGGGGTCTCTTGGGGCCTCTTGGGGGTCTCTTGGGCGCCTCTTGGGGGCATCCAGGGGACCTCTTGGGGCTTCCTGGCCACCTCTTCGGGCCCTCTTGGGGCACCCTTGGGAGCCTTGGGGGCCATCTTTGGGTCACCTTGGGTGAGATCGATCACAGGAGGGGGGGGTACTAATTTTCAGCCCCCCCCCCCAGGAGGCCAAAATGGGGCCAAACACATAGTAAAAACAATGATTTCCGCTTCCTCGCCGAGGCCGTTTTGGACGCCCTGACACCTCGCGAAACCCCTTGTCCATGTCCAGGGGAGGGGGTAGGGGGAGGGGTAAACCCCTCCCCGAAGGGGAAGAAGGAGGGGTGGAAGAAGAAACGCTCTAAACCACCGACGCCCAGAGGGCTGGTGGGATTGATATCCAGATGCTGGCGTTGAACTCTGTGCTGCCGTCTGCGAACTTTCCCACATGCTGTGTATCGGCTGCCCACTTGAAACGACTGTGGGCTGCCTGAGGCTACGTCGGGCAAAATCGCGCTGTTTGGACGGTCTCAAGGGCTCCTCGTGCCGGGCGGCGCGGGAACCTGCACGCGGGGTCGAGCACGAGGTGGCACCCGCGAGGGGACAGGAGCGAAGCTTCAGAGCTGCCGCAGCGGCGGCTCGGCGAGAGCACCGGGCGGCCCCCTCCCAGGCGGCCCCCCGTTCCAGAGGAGCGCGGCGAGACCGACGCGCGCGCCGCGGCTCCGCTCCTCTGGGGCCACATGCGAACCCTGCCCCTACCCCCCACGATTTCTGGGGGGCAGGGGCAGGGTTCGCGTGTGGCTCCCTAGCTCCCTGCCACGCCTCCTGCAGCGCCGACGACCGAGCGTCCACGCCGAGCGGGGGCGCGCATGCTGCGCCACGGGGCTCCCCTGGGCATCGCTCGGGCGTGTGCATTCCTCCTTCGGCGAGGGCCATCGAGGATCATCCTTGATCAGTTGGCGAACAAACCACGCACGAAACCGAAACAAAAACACAGGGAATGGACGTCCGAGCGATGGCGAGTCCCCCCCCGGGCAGGGAGGGGCGCCGCGGCGGGGCGGCGGGCGGCGAGGAGCCCGGGGGAGCGCGGCGGCGGGGAGCGGCAGGCTCCTGTCCGTGATCGTCCTGTGCGTCGGCGTGGTCGCCCTGGAGCTGGTGGCCCTTTTTGCATATGACCTCTGCCTTTTAGCATGAAGTCGGGCCCCTCTCCCTCTGCAGGAGGCACACTCCCAAGTAGTACAGAAGTAGCAGGGGAACGAATTTTCGATCATTTGCAGTATTCGAGCATCGTATTCTTGGAGTATGTCGTATCTTGTACTTCGAGCACTCCCCAATAGTTCGATTCTTTTGTGGTATGTTTGAGCATCGTTTTTGTTGGAGCATGTATTGTGTTTCGTCAAACATCCGCCTATATGGGGGGCATGCCCGACCTAGCTCTGGGGCCTCCTCTCCCAGGAGGACACGAGGGCCCTCCCGGATCGTTTTCGGAGCAAGCCCGGGGCCCGTGGAGGTCCCCGGGAGCCCCCGGGGCGGCCAAGAGAGGGGGTGATGACCAAGGGGGGGGGGTGGATATCTCATGGCGGGAGCCATGGTGCTTCCCCAGACTTCATGGCGCCTCTGCATATTTCAATGCGTCCCCAGCCACCCCCCCTCGGGCCGCGGACACGCCGCCGGCCATGATTTGTGCGCCCCCCCCGCTCTTGGACGCCCCCGTCTTGGCCGCCCCCGAGAGCCCGAGAGCGGCGAGGAGCCTCCGAACCCGTTTCCCTCGGGATCCGTTTCTCTGAGCCTCCGAGAGGGGGTCGGAGCAGAGAGGGGGTCGGAGGATGACCCCGCATCGCCGATGCAGCGGCGATGCGGCTCGACGTGGAGCCCAGTTTCCTCCGCGCCGACGTTGCCGATGCATCGCCGACGTCGCCGATGCCGCGCCGATGCGTCGCCGATGCGTCGCCGATGCATCGGCGATGCATCGGCGATGCGGTGCAATCCTGCGACCCACTCTGCTCGGACGCCTATCTAGGAGGCCTATGGCTTTAAGTCGGCCTCTACAGGAGGAAAGTTCACAAATGGTACGAATACATTAAGAATGGCTTAAATGAATGTCTGGGGAGGATTTGTTTGCTTTTTTCGAGTATTTTGATAGTATCAAATTTTCGTCCCAGAGTCCGCCTGCATGATGACGTGCCCGACCTAAAAAGCTTCTCCCCGGGCGAGCCTCGCCCCTCCCCGTGGGCTTGCGGACTTTCGGCCTCCAGGGCCCGGCGAGGGCCCCGGGGCCGTCAGAAGAGGATTGACGACGAACAGAATCCGGCCCCAGGGAAGTGGTCCAGACTTCGGGGCCCACACATCGAAGTATGTGGAGCAGCCCGATGTCTGGGCTTTCTCCCTTCTGCAGATTTGTTTTTGCATTCCGCACCTACAGAGTCTTCGTCAGACGCTCAAGATGCGGGGCAGGCGGAGAAGAGCTCAGGCTACCCTCGCACTCTGCGGTTTGGCTTTGAATTCCACTGGACCGTCCGTCAAGGGATGGGCCAGGATTTGCCAGCCTGTCCACCCGCCATGATCCTGGCCATGATCCAGTTCGGCGCCGAGCTCGCCGGCCAAGAGGACATGTCTCAGGCCTGAAGTGCGCATGCATCGATCTGGGGCCAAGGATTAGTCTGGCTGGAAGCTGCGCGCATAAGCGGATACGTGGCGTGCGCTAGCTCATTGTGGCTTCTTGAGAACTGTTTGCGCCATCGCCCAGCGTGCAAATCCTCCTCCTGGCGCGAGAGGTATCGGTACACTATGCCTGTCCCTGGGATGCGGGCACCGCCTCCAGTTGGCTGGGTGTGCGTTTATTCATTTCTCAAGGGGGTGGGATTGCGAATGCGATGGGCGCTTGGGCCGGGGGTGGGAGGTTCGGGGCCTCCCAAATGGGGTCGGAGCAGTCGGGGTTGGAGGATCGCGCCACATCGCCGATGCATCGCCGATGCGGCTCGACGGCGCCGACGCATCGGCGGCGGCGCCGAGGCACCACCGATGCACCGCCGATTGATCGGCGATGCATCGCCGATGTGGTGCGATCCTTCGACCCCATCCACTCGGGCCCCATCCAGGAGGCCTCTAGGGAGGTGCTTGGGGGGTGGGGTTGGGGCAGGCGGTTCCACCTTACTTTTTTAGGCAGCGGCCGCGGGCGAGCGCGCCAGCGGCGAGTCAGGTCCGAGCGGGCTACGCAGAGACTAACTAGGCAGAGGCGACGCGCAAGGCAACAGCTACGTGCCGGCCGGGCGGTTCCACCTCGCGCGCAGCTTCTGCTTCCAGCTGCTCGTCGGAGGGCGATCCTGGGCTCAAGATGGGACCCGATGGGGTGCGCGCGTGTTCCCTGGCATCGCTCGGACGTGTGCGTTTTTTCGTCGGCGAGGACCATCGAGGAGCATCCTTGACCATTTGCCGAAAAAACCACGCACGAAACCGAACAAAACACAGGGAATGGACGTCCGAGCGATGGCGAGGTTCGTGCATCGTTGGCAGTCGCTCCTCTGGCCAGCAGCTGCTCGATCTGCCCAGGCCTCCGACGTGCGGATGCTTTCGCGGCGTGGTCCCCGGAGGCCCCGACCTCCTCTCCCCTCGGGAGCCTGGAGATGGGGGTCAATGCAAACGGGGTCAGCCATGGCTCAGCGGGCCCTGGAAACGACAGAGCCGTTTTTTTACCGGTTCCGTTTTTCCGTTTTTTTACGGGTTCCAACTCCGTTTTTTTACCGGTTCCGTCGCCGTTTTTTGACCGGTTCCGGCTCCGGTTCCAATCTTGGAGCCGTTATTTTGCCGTTTCGGGTCGCCCTTTTTTTTGCCGTTTCCATTTTCAAGGAACATTTTTGTGGAAACGGTGAAAAAACGGCCCTGCCGTTTCCAGGGCCCACAAAGAGCCATGTGCACCAGATCCTGCAGGATCCTGCAAAGACCCCCTCTGGCTGACCCGGGTCAGCGAGCCGCTCGTGGCCGCGAGGCGGCCGCGCACATTGGCTGACCCAGGTGTGCGAAGAGCTGCGCTGCAGTTGTTTCTTTCCTGCACTGCAGTTTTTGGCTTCCTGCGGACCCGGGTCTGGACTGACCCGGGTCAGAAGATCCCCGAGATTCCCCATTTCGGGTTTGGGAGTCATGTGTCGAAGACGAGAGAACGGCACAAACACACATTTTTGGCGCTCCGCGCAGATTTCTTGGATCCGCGGTGGGCCCCCCCGCGCCCCCATGGGGGATCATAAATGGTGGGGTGGCGAGTGTGGTCCGAGAAGGTACCCAAACGGTACTTAAACGAGCCCCCTGGAGCTCTGGAGGGGCCCGAAAGGGGCACGAAAGGGGACCTTTTCTGACCCCCCAATTTGTGATCCCCTCATTAAGCCACGCCCAAGCTCTGCGCGCCAGGGAGGGGGTCCAGCGCAGATCCCCGATCCCCGATCCCCGCGACTGGCTCTTCCACCCCGTTGAGTTTTCGACCTGGTGGGTCTCCAGCGAGGGCCTCCCGAGGCCATCCGCCCAAAGCCGCCCGCCTTGCTCTTTCCGGGGGTGTCTTCTTAGGACCAGGGGAGCCTCGGCATCGCTCGGGCGTGTGCGTTTTTCCTTCGGCGAGGCCCCCTCGAGGAGCATCCTGGAGCACCGACACCGAACCAGAAGCACAGGGCATGGACGTCCGAGCGATGGCCAGGCGCGGGCCCGCTGGCCCGGCCAGCAGCTGTTCCGCACCGCTCGTTCCCGAGGTGGGGGTCCGTCCGTAGCTCTGGCGCGGGGGGGGGTCGGCCCTCGGTGGCCCCGGCAGGCGGTGGAAGTGGCTCGGAGGAGGACGCGGCGCTGGTGCCGCGGCCCTTCGCCTCGCTCTCGCCGTCTTCGGGCCTCTCGGGAGGCCCTCGTCGCCGCCGCTGGATTCGCCCCGAGATTCTTGTCAGAGCGCACCTCGGGAGAGGTCCTGGGAGTGGCGCTATCGGTTCCCTTTTAATTTCCCCAGTGTGTCGTTCGGGACCCGCGCCTGTCAGCACAGATCTCGAAGCGGAGGAGTGACGCCAGAGGGTGGGAGGGGGGCGAGAGGGGAGGAGGGAGGACAGAGGGACAAGGGGGGGGAGGGAAGGAGGCGAAAGAGGATCGCACGATAGAGGAAAGGTGCTGGCTGGAAGGAGGAGGGAGGATGGGGGACGGGGAGGGGCAGAATGGACTAGGCGGGAGGGCCATGGGGGGGCCACTTGCTTGCGCGGGGAGGCGCCTCTGCTCGTCCTGCTCGCGGATAGCCCGGATGTCCTTTGGTACCGATTGCGCTGCCTCCTCCTCCTCCTCCTCCTCCTCCTCCTCCTCCTCCTCCTCCCCCTCCCCCTTCCCCCTCTTTCCCCTTCCCCTCCTCCTCCTCCTCCTCCTCCTCCTCCTCCGGGCCTCCGAGGCTCTGTGCTTGCACGGAGTTCTCCTCTCCAACCGTAAGTCGGGCCTGTCCCTCTAGAGGGGGAACATGCAAAGATCACCAACAAATAAAAGGGGGACGATTTTTCCGTATGTTTGATTAGTGTTTGGTATAGTTTGAAGATGTTTATTGTTTCGCCCAGAATCATCGTGTAGGAGGACATGAACGACCTAACTCCAGCCCTCCCCCTCTTCCTCCACCTTGCACCTCGTCGACCCTCCATCTTCAAGCCTCCTTCTCCTCGTCCCTCCTTCTTCAGCCCTCCTTCTCCTCGTTTCAGCCACGCGCAGAGGGGGTTGTAGGGTTATGATGTTCCAGCCTACTTTAGCCTTGATCACCGAGAGAGCGTGATCCACCGCCGCTTTACTGTGGAAAATTGCCAACCTTTTCCTCCGGAACCCGGGGGTCGCCCCCCCCCCCTCCGAAAATCCTTCCCCCCCCCACTGCTGGAACCCCTCCCCCCCCCCCCCCCCTCCCCCGGCAAAACCCCCCCCTCCCCTAACCCCTCCCCCCCCCCCCCCCCCCCTCCCCTCCCCCTCGAAAACCGGGGGGGGTCACTACCGGTTCGAACCCCTCCCCCCCCCCCCCCTCCGGATCCGGAAAACCGGGGGGGGTCACTACCGGTTCGAACCCCCCCCCCCCTCGAAAACCGGAGGGGGATCACTACCGGTTCGAACCCCTCCCCACCCCCCCCACTCACCGCCAGCAAACGACTCCCGGTCCCTACCACCGTCCGCATCACATCCCCCACTGTTGTTCCCAGCACCACTGTCCTCACCACCACTGTCCCCACTGTGTCCCCACCAGTGCCCCCACCACTGTCGCACTGTCCCCACTGTCCCCACCACTGTTCCCACCACGGTTCCACTCTCCCCACTGTCTCCACGGCCCCAACCACTGCCCGACTATCCCCACTGTCCCCACTGTCCCACTGACTCCGCCGCTGTCCCACTGAGCTGTCCCACTGTTCCCACCACTGTCCCCACTGTCCCCACCACTGTCCCCACTGTACCTCTGTCCCATTGTCCCACCGCCGTCCTCGCCACCGCCTTCACCACTGTCCCCACCACCATTGTACCCTCCACTGTCCCACTGTTTCCACCTCATTCCCACTGTGCCCACACCACTGTCCCCACCACCACCGTCCCCACCACTGTCCACTGTCCCCCCTGTTCCCACCATTGTCCCCACCACTGTCCCCACCACTACCGGCCCTCTACTGTCCCACTGTCCCACTGTCCCCACCACTGTCCCGCTGTCCCCTCACCACTGTCCCACCAACACCGTCCCCACCTCTGTCCGCACCCCCACTCGGTTTTCGAGGGGGGGGGGGGGAGTTCGAACCGGTAGTGACCCCCCCCCCGTTTCATGATGAGCTGGGGGGGGGGGAGGGGTTCGAACCGCCCAGAGGATCCGCTCATACAAAAAACTAACCCCAAGTTAAGATTTTCGTTATTATTTTTTAAAGTTAAAAGTTAAAACCTGTAATCGTTGTTATGTATATTCTGTTCATCTATGTTGAATATTGTAACATATCCTGCTGCTCTTAGCCCAAATCTGGCCTTTGCTGCTCTCCACTGCTCTCCCTCTCACCGCCAGTGCAGGGCAAGGAGCGGCGGCGCACCAAGCGCGGGGCGGCGAGAGAGGCGGTGCAGTCGCCGCCACCAACGTCAGCGTCGCATCCTGCTTCTTTTCATCATTCTCCTCCTCGTCCTCCTCCTCCTCATCGTCCTCCTGCTCCTCCTCCTCCTCCTCCTCCTCCTCCTCCTCCTTTTCCCTCCTCCTCCTGCTCCTCCTCCTCCTCCTCCTTTTCCCTCCTCCTCCTGCTCCTCCTCCTCGCCCTCCTCCTCCTGCTCCTCCTCCTCCTCCTCCTCCTCCTCCTTGCCCTCCTCCTCCCCCTCCTGAGGCCATCGCGGGGCCTCGTTGGACTACGAACCTCGCGGGGGCAAATCTGGAGATCCTTGGAGGTCCATCTGACGATAAGAAATCTGAGGGTGAGGAGGGAGGAGGAGGATGAGGAGGAGGAGGAGGAGGAGGAGGAGGAGGAGGAGGAGGGGGAGGGGGAGGAGGAGGAGGAGGAGGGGGAGGGGGAGGAGGAGGGAGGAGGGGGAGGAGGAGGAGGAGGAGGAGGTGGAGGAGGAGGAGGAAGAGGAGGAGTGGGATGGGGAGGAGGAGGGGGAGCTGGAGGAATGGTCCAACGAGGGCCTAAGAGGCCTCATCTCATGTTGCCTCTCTTTCTGTCTCCCTTCGTCGGTGCACGACTCCAGCAGCGACGGACGACGACAACAACAGGCCATAGTGTTCTCTTCTTTGTTCGAGGGTGAGGAACGATGCGAGTTTCAGGATTTTTTCTGTATTCTGTTTTTTTCTGGATTTTTTTATGGATGTGTCTTGTTGCATTGTTTGGCTGTGGAGGGTGGCGATGGCGATGCATGATCGTGGCGATGACGATGCAATGAGCGATATGCTTACACGACTCCTGCAACGCGACACTTCTTAGGAGGCGGTGCCTCGGAATCTGCGTCCACCAACGCAACAGTGGCGCGATGCTTGCGAAGGGCTTCGGTCGAAATCGTTCTGGCATGGCACGATTTTGCGAGGTCTGCTGCTTCTCCGATTGCCGACTCATCCCCGTAATTCCACATCTCGCGCGGGTTACCCCGCTCAATAGCGTGTATCTCACATACGTGAAGCAGCAGATGCAATTTAGGCGTGACCTTCCAGAAGACAGTCTCGCTGTCTCTCGCACACGATTCTCTGAACAACTCACAATACAACGTCACAAACTGAATAGAACAAAACACGTATTTTGTCGATCGACGTGTCAGGGTCCCAATGTTCCAACTCATTGTAGAGGTTCACTATTGCGTCCGTGCACTGAGCACGTAAACGGTCGTGATCGTTCACTGGGTAGTGAAACGACTGAAGCATGTGCTGCAACACCACTAGCAAGTGCCTCCCCTCTGCAGCCTTTGTCTTCATTTTCGGTCCTTTGTTGTCCTGTCTGATCATACTATGCTTCAGGACCTGCAAAGGTGGTGATACCTGCAAATGCCGAGAACTCAATCGCATTTGGAATGTCAAATTCGACAACGCACCCTTGCACCCAACCGTGTCTGCACTGGCCGTGCCCCCAAGGGCCATGTAAAGTTCCCAAAACACATTCCCCAAAAAATACTGCAACGCCCCAAGACAACACACGTGCATTAGGTCTGCTAGAATGTAGCTCAACTTCATCCCAGGAATATTAAAGAGCACGCTGGTAAACCTGCCAGTCATTACGTTCTCCATGCGAAATTGCATCTCGGTGTACTCGCGGCCCCTCCAGGGCGCGCCGACGCCGGCGCGTCGAAAATCAAATTCAGGCGTGCTCGACGCTGGGCACATCCAACAACATGCTTTCCTCTCGCCCTCGCCTCCCCATCCCGTGAGCCCGAAGGCTTGTTTTAGCCATGCCCAATCACCCTTGACTTGCAAGATTGCTGCTCGGCAACCGAGCTTCTTGCCTGCCCACAGGTGCCGTTGTCGGTCGCCCTGCAAATTGCCGCGGCAATCGAACGGCGTGCCGTCGTGTCGGCAACTTGGATACTCACCGCAAGCTAATGCCTCCATTGACCACCTCATTACATCCCACGCTGCTTCGAACGTGTGCCTGCCGAAACAACCGCAGGCGCATGTATACCTGAATGGTGGCCCACGTTGTCAATCTGTGGTCCCAGGGCCGCCCGTGGTTCACCGAAACGAATCAGGAACCCCAGGGCCTTGAGAAAAAGTGTTCCCAGGGGCTTGCCAGGGGATTGAAGTAAAGCGTTAGCCCGACACCCCAAAGAAGGAGGAACGAGAAAGGGTCAGAGGGCGAGGGGCCGCGAGGGTGGGGCGAAGGAAGGGGGGGCGGAGGAAGAGAAGACGGGGACTGGCGTGGAGGAAAGCCAGGAAGGGGGACGAGGATAAGGCTTCAGGTGGCGAGGTGTAGGGTGGAGCCCGCGCCCGCTGACCAGGCTACTCCAACCGACCTCGCGACACCGACGCTGGCGCGGCTGGGGGAGGGTAGAAGCGGGGGTAGCGATGGGGGGTGGCAGAATGCAACCTTTCGAACTATCCGCTTTCTCCGCCGACCCCCGACCAGAGTTGCGAGACCGCCAGCTTGCGGGATGAACGAACAATGATGGCCCCTGACCCTTTCAAAAACGAATCCAACGCCAGGAACCAGGACCTTTCGAAAACCATGAGGGCTCTAGGGCATTTCACAAGTAGCTCTGCTAGCGATCGCGCAACTCTGGTGATTCTGATGCCCTGTGAGGCCTCTTTGGGAAGCAGCAAAACCATTGCCGCGTATGTCTCATCATGCTCCCAGATAACACCTGCCATGTCAATGAATATATTGAATCTCTGTGAGCGTATGGCGCGGCGTCACCCCATGACCCGAGCGAGATAAAGTTGTTGCCGACGGCATCGACAGCAGGAGACAGATATTCCCCCCACTCTGCCAGCACTTGCTGCATACCTTGCAGACCTGGTTCAAAAGTCGCCCACCGATCTATGTCGCTCGGATCTACTAGGAAGTCTAGCATTTCGTGGGGCAGGAGGAAGTACGCTGGTATCATGTGTTCTTGTGATCGGTGCTGGTCCCATCCTGGCAAGTATGCTTCGTATAATGGGGGAAGGTCGCATTTATCCAGCCTCCGCATCAAACCTCGGTAGGTGTTAGACCCGAGCGACACTTCACCCCATTCTTGGACTCTGGAAGGCGCTGCATCCCCAGTATCTTGGATAATCGATCTAGACCCCTCGATGAAATCCGTCGCGTGAAACTTCCCAGTTCTCAGCTGTTTCTTGAAAAACTCTTCGGTAGCAGCTTCACGATGCCGCTTGCGCTCTTCAGGGGGATCTGCAGCGCCACCCAGGGGCGGCCCTGTGCTGGCCTTGCGGGAGCGACAAAAAAGACAGGTAATGGTGTCGGGCACGTGCCCGCGTTCTTAAACACATGGTTTAAACGCCATTCAGTTTTGCAGTTGACGCGCCTGGCTAGATCCAGCCGACGATGAGGCATGCCCAAGCAGGCGTTGCCGAACTCCCCCGAGTACCATCGTCGGCCGAATGGCGCTGTGCAGCGATTGCTCGGGCCACAGCGCTAGCGACAGCATTGACCCAGGACCGATTGTGGCTATCAAAATGTTGATGTTCGCTTCCCCGACTCCGCGCTTCGCGCCGTCGCCAGGGCTGTGCCGACCGAAGCCTATCATTCGATCCTCGCGCCTCCAAGGGTGACTTGAAAGATGGGCCTCGGAGGTTGGGCGAATAAGAAGGTCACTAGTAAGAAGGGGAAGGAGGATCAGGAAAAGGAGGAGAAGGAGGGCAGAGGAAGAGAGAAGGAGGAGCAGGAGAAGACGGAGAAGGAGTAAGGAGGAAGAGAATGATAATTACAATGGGGCCATTGCGTCTCTGGGTAAACTTGCTGCCGCCTTCCACCAACCCCAGCGGTGAGCCCGCGCGCTCAAGCACGCTGCGACAGCAGAAAAAAAAGACGGATAGCGACTCAAGCTGCCATGCGCTTGATGTCGTCGAGGTTCTTCTTCTTGAAGGTGTTCCAGTCAGTCTGCAAAGGCGGGGCGTGGGGGGAGTTATATCGGCGGGTTTTTACACATTAAAGGTCCCCTGACAAAGCCGGCCCTGGATGAGATTCCTGGCGTCTCCGAACATCGGTTTCAACGTGAGTCCTGGAAGTTAGGTTTCCTGAGTTTCGGTTTCTGGCTGCGCGGCCCGTCCTCCTCTTCCTCCGTTTCTTCCTCTTCCTCATCTTCATCCCCCCAAGCCTTCTTCTCCTCCCTGTTAACTCCTCCGACCGTCCTCCATCCTCATCCGTGGCCATTTTCCATTCCTCCTCATCCGTAGCCTGGAGGGTATTCAGCGCCGCCTTCAAGTCATCGCCCTGCTTCATGTAATACTCGGGCGTCGTATCTGTGCTGGACTTGGCCTCCTTTGCGACGGTGTAGGGAACGTTGCAGAAATTATCCACTGCGGTGCGCTGGGCGGCAGCGTTGCTGGACAAGAACTGGCTCATCGCGTCGGGGTAGCCCTTCTTCTGGAGTTTGGAAACCAACGACGGCGCCTCCGACAGCTCTGCGTGGATCCCACGGGCAGCGCTCTTCGCGGCAGTGATCTGGGCCCCCAAGAACTTCTTAGCCTCTTTGAGCCTCGCCGCCTCAGGGTTCTTCTCGTTTTCCTCTCTCTCCTTCCTCTCTTTCTCGGCGCGCTTCTCTGCCTTTTCGCGGGCCTTCTTCTGTTCGTCCGTCTCCTGCTCGGTAGCGCCGTTGGAGACCGCGGGCGTGTCGTTGATCCTCTCGCCGCACATGGCCCTGCGGATTTTGGTGTAGTCGTCTGCGCTCATCGACGACTGGGCTTCCACCGACGACCGTTCCGACCTCTTCGAGATCTCGCGGTAGATAGCCTGGGACCATTTTATTGTTTCACGCCGTTCTCGGCCAACAGTGGGATTTCATGTGGACGGTCTTCCAATGATCCAGAATCGCAGAGCAACGAGGCGTGCTGCGGGCAGTTCAAGTACAACGGGCCGCCAAGCTGCTGCTTCGTCAGCCACTGGGTCACGTCCTCGTTGATCTCGTCCTTGCCGACGGTTGTCACGCTGGTCGCTGACACTCCTCCAGTCGTGGGGTCCAGCATGAACTTGAGGAGCCACGACGGCTTCTCGGCGTTGGGAAGGTCCTGCCGAGATCGCACAAAAAAATACCTTCCCTCCTCACACCCTTGATCATCATCCTCCCCATCCTCCTCCTCTTCCTCCTAGCTCCTCATCCTCCTCATCCTCCTCCTCGCCCTATCTCCTCCTCCTCCTCCTCCTCGTAGCTCCTCATTGTCTTCCCCCCTCACCCTCCTCCTCCTCCTCCTCCTCCTCCCCCTCCTCCTCCTCCTCATCCGAGCTCCTCTTCCTCCTCATCTTCCTCATCGCCCTCATCCCTCAAGTTGGGAATTTTCGAAGTGCTGGGTCCGAGAAGCCACGCTTCAGGCTCGGCGCTGCAGTTTTCAAGACGTACCCGTACGCTGAGTATAAGTCACGAATTTGTTTCTCGCCCACCAGTTCGGCCAGTTCAGTAGGACTGAGGTCAGTCAAGCTGATGTTCTGGTCCGAGAGAAACTTCTTCGTGGTCTCGAAGGCCTTGGGCAGCTTTTTCTTGAACTTCTCACGCGCTCGCTGCTCTTGCTCCGTTAGCTGCGGCAGCCCATGGCCCTGCTGCGCAGCCTTGCTAGCAGGTGCCTCCTTCTCGGCAGGGGGCGCCGCCTTGCTAGCAGGCGTCTCCTTCTCGGCACGGGGCCTCGCCTTGCTCTCAAGCTGCTCCATCTTCACAAGGCCTGTCGCCGTGTTCTCCGCATCCTTCTCCTCCGCCTTCGGCTCAACCAAAGGCTTCCCGTCTGAGTCGTCATCTGCTGGCGCCCCAACTACCTTCGCCATCTTAGTGTCGGGCTGATCCTCAGAGGCGGCAGCAGCGGGCCTCTTCATCGCGGCCTTGGCCTTGGGCTTGACTGCGGGCTTGGCGGCGGCCTTGCCTTTGGCGGCCTTGCCATTGCCTTTGCCTTTGCCCCTGCCTTTGGCGGCCTTCTTGGCACGGGGCGTCATCACTGTATCCATATTCTCGCCATCTTCAGCTGCCGTCGGCACTGGCGTCATCACTGTCTCCTCCAGTTCAGCGGCTGCGGCTTCGGCTGCCGTCTGTCCGCTCTTCTTGGCGGTCGCCTTCTCGGGGGGGCTCTCGCCGCTCTCGCAGCTGGGGGAAAGGCCGCCGATGCCCTGCGAGCTCTCCGCCAGGCTGGCCATGGTGCGATGGCGGCACCGCGGTGCGCGTATACAATCTGGAAAGATTGAAGCTCGTGAGCCGCATCCCCAGAATTCACCAGCGTGAGCCGCATTGAGCCAGAATGAGCAGCATGAACACCAAGAACCCCCAATATAGCCCAAGATAATTACAAGACGATCCCAGCCAAATTCAATTGACTCCAGGATTCCGGATTTTTTCCGGATTTTGTCCGGATTCCGGATTTTTTCCGGCAGAGCTTGTTTTCATTTTTTTTTTTTTTTTTTTTCTGATCGACTCTGGATTTTTTTGAATCATCCTGAGATGATTCTGGTTTTTTTCAGTTTTCTGTATTTTTCTGGATTTTTCTGGATTTTTTTTTCTGCGATCCCAAGACGGCTTCGAGATCGCCTTAGACGGATCTGAGAAGCCTGAGACGGCTCTGAGACAGCTCTGAGACGGCAAACCTCCCGAGTCAGACTTGAGCGAGTTCGCTCGACGATCATTCTTCTCTATCACTCCTACCTCTTCCCTCCCAGAGCTCCTAGGCTACCTCCCGTCCTCGCTATCCCTTCGCACCTCCCCTCCTCGCCCCCTCCCCCCCCCGCTCTCTCGCAAGCACGCGCGGGGCGGGGCGGCGCACCAATTGCGGAGGGGGCGGCAGCAGAAAGGCGCGCAGCCGCTGTCAGACATTGTCGCCGTTGTTCCACCATCGGAGGAGGAGGGGGAGGAGGAGGAGGAGGAGGAGGAGGAGGAGGAGGAGGAGGAGGAGGAGGAGGAGAGGGAGGGGGAGAGGGAGGGGGAGGTGAAGGATGAAGAGGAGAGGGAGAGGTTGGAGAAGGATGAGGAGAAGAAGGAGAAGGGGTTGAGCAGGAGGTGACGTTGCGCCCTTGCATGTGTTTACGACATGTTTGCGACGTGCGATAGCGCCTGCCCTTGGCGGGCGCTATCGTAAACACACCACGTAACTGAATGATAAAACGATTGTTTGTGAGTGCGAGGCCACGCAAGATGGTGGCCGAGCGACGCGTCGCGTATTCGTCTTCCTCCTCATCGTCGTAGTCTTTCGCTGCCGTCGTCCTCATCCTCTCACTGACCCTCGCTTTCCGACTGGAGGCGTCGACGCCAACTCCTGCCGCCGACCCCAGCAGCCGCCGCCGATTCCAGAGGCGCAGGGTTGGGGGGCAGGGAAGACAGACGGAACAATGAGAGAGGAGGGAAGGGATGATTCTCTGCAATGGGAACTTGCGCACTGGGTCTGCTGACACGCACCTATTTGAGCAACTCTGACTTGGCGTTTCGGGCAATCTTCCGAATATCGTCAACCTTGGCCTTGCCAAGGTCTTTCACTTTCTTGCCCTGTAACTCATCTAGGTGCGCCGCCATGCGCCCAATGACGTCCAGGCACGCTTTCTTAGGATCCGTGGACTCCTTAGGGCTCACATTCAAAATTTGCGCCTTGTCGGTCCAACTGGTGCACAGCACTACGGTGCGCCCGCCATTGTGAGCAGCCGCATCGAGCAACTTCATCGCGCGTGCGGCAGCGGCTGGCTTAGGCATAGCAGGGGCAGGCTTAGGCAAGACGGCTGGCGCAGCGGGCGCTATATCGCCACCGACTGGCGGCTCTGGCGCAGCGGGAACTAGATCGCCACCGACTGGCGGCGTGGCTGCAGCAGCATCTACTAAACAACAGTCGGACTCATCAGAGTCTGAGATCACAGCTGGAAGCGCGGGGATCCCTGCTGGCGCTGCTGCTGCTGGTGCCGCCAGAGCTGGCGGCGCTGCACCTACATCAGAGCTAGCCTTCGCCTTGCCCTTGGCCTTGCGTTTGCTCGCTGGGATTGGCGGCGGGGGCCTCTGGGTACACAAACAGAGAGCGCGGGGCAAGGGTAGGGCGAGGGGGCGCCAGGGGGAGCGAGGACAAGAGGAATGGAGGAGGGTCGGAGACTGGAGAAGGGGCGAGGACTGGAGCAAGGAGAAGGAGAAACGAGGATGACCCTAATCCATTGTGATGCGAACCCCACGGCCTGTATCCCGCAAGGGTGCCGTCCTCGTTTATGTTGCCGTTCGGCTCCAAAGTTTCGAAACTTGACGCGTCGTCCCAAATGGCAATCGCGAATCCAGACCCTCCTGGTATGATTTTGGTAGCTGGCAGCCTCCTCCCGTCAGCAAGAAGCTTGAACACAGTGCCACCTTCTTGGTGGTGATCGACAACCGCATCGTCGTCAGAGGAAATAGACTGCGCATCCTCAAGCGCTGGAGCATCTTGGGGGTCTTGGGATTCCTCCTCTCTGAAATGTGGGAAAGGGTTCGGAATGCGTTGGCGTGCTGCTCTAGTGAATGACCCTTCTGCGCCAGGCGCAATCACGTGGAATATGTCAACAAGCCATTGGGGTCTAGATGCCGATATTTGAGACGCAACTTCTTTTCCGAATTTTGCTACGTCTTTAGAATGCACATCAAACATCATACGGATATGTGCCAACATCACCCTCACCGAATATGCCACCAAAGCAGTAGCCACCTCCATTGTTTTGACCAGGGACCGAGCGAGTTTTTGAAGATTGCCTAGCTTTTCACCCACTGCAGTTTTCACAGCCTTCTCACCATCATTCTGGGCAGAGAACCCCCCTCGGGTGTCCAATTCAATCAAGCTCTTCAGCCCATCCTGGGGGGAACGGAAACACCGCAACGACGCGGCATCCCCCTCTACCGCACTCGCGCGCCAGCGTGCCCTTCTCAGCCAAACGCGTGGAATGGCGCAGTGAGAGGAGCATGCAGGACGGAGTCGGTGAGGGAGGCGCCGCGTCATTGCGCGCGGTTTCATTCCCTTACGGCCGAGGTGAAACTCATGTACGCAAGGTTCACGCCCCTGCGCATATCACTAGACGTGTGCAGCCCCTCACGCCAGATGATCGGCAGCACAAGTTGCAGCCGCGAAGCAATCGCATCAGAGGTGCCAGCGCCATTGCGCCAGCAAGGGGTGCGATGCCGCTTCATGCTGGCCTCCTTATAGGCAAAGGCACGGGCTCGAGATGAAAGGGGGCGGTAGCGGCAATGCTTTGAGGGGCCGATCGGTTGTCGAGATGGGTTGGCGTTTAAGTCTCAACGTTGTCTGTCTGACTTCGCGCTTCGAACCCTTCTCAAAACAAGCGAAACATGTGGTTGCACGTGTGTTTCCACTAGCCCCTCACTAGTTTCGCGCCCCCACCCGAGCGCGTAGCGCTACTATCTTCGCAACCCTGCGTTTGATGGGCTGGCTGAGGCAACGAGGAAGGCGGGTGGAAGGGTGACAGAGATGGGTTGGGAGAGAGAGAGAGAGAGAGAGAGAGAGAGAGAGAGAGAGAGAGAGAGAGAGAGAAAGAGGGAGAGAGAGAGAGAGAGAGAGATAGAGATGTTAGGCAACAGTTGCTGCCGATGCTCTCCGACGCCAGCGCGCCGACTTGCGAGCGCCAGCGCTCCGACTTCGGCGGGGCATTCTGTTTGACACGTGCTTGGCGACGGATGGGAGGAGACGAGGACGTCGGTGGCGAGGGCGGCGAAGACAAGGAAGACGAAGACGAAGATGAGGAATGCGAGGAGACGGTGGCGACGACGGCGAAGACGAGGAGACGAAGACGAGGACGAGGAGGGCAAGGATGACATGTTCGACGGTTGCGACGCCGACGACGCTGACGTTGGCGATGGCTGAGACGATGACCATTGCGACGACGAAGACGATTGCGTCGACGACGACGGTTGCGAAAACTATTAAGTCTTTCGACGATTCCACCGCCGCAGCCGCACCTGAGCTAATACACTGGCGATGAATCGCTGGACGATTCGCTGCGAAAATGCTTAAACGGATTGCGGCGCTTCCTAGACAAGATCGGCTGCGGCCGCAGCTCCTTGCTCGCAGAGCGTGCTGATGGCGCCCGCGAGGAGCTCGCCGCGGAAGCCCCAGAGGCGCTGGCCACGAGCTGCTGCCTAGAGGGGCTGGCCGCGCGGTTGCTCCCCTCCTGTCTCGCCGCGTTCGCCATCTCCCACTGCCACAGCTCTGCGGCGAGCTTCGCATCTCCACTCGTGTCCTCTAGCACGGTGCCGTCGACATCTACCAATCTCGCAGCGGCAGCGAGTTCGGCAGCTTCGCCTAGCTCTCTCTCCAGCGAGTCGACGGCGGGCAGTCCTTCCGATGGCGGGCTAACATCTGTCATCGCGTTTATGGCATCGAACGTGTCGTCTCCTATCAAGGATGCATCTTCAGGAGCAGCGAAACCATCGGCATCTCCAGGGCCATCGGCAGCTGCAGGAGCTGCGAGCTCGGCACCTTCAGGAAAGGCAAGTGCATCGGCAGCTGCAGGAGCTGCGAGCTCATCAGCACATTCAGCAACCGCAGGTGCATCGGCAGCTGCAGGAGCGCCGAGCTCATCGGCACCTTCGTGATCACCAGGAGCATCTGCATTTGCTGGAACTGCGAGTGCGCCAGCTGAGCTCGCCGACGCTCCCTCTACTGAATCTCGTTCTGCTCTTCTGGATATCCTCCTGGCTTTCTGGCGTTCCTTTCTGAGCCCCTCGTCGTCGCTCGGGCACCTGTCTCGCAAAGGGCTCACAGTTCCAGTGGGCAAGCTGTCGGTGTCCGAGGAGATCGCATCGGAAATCCTGGCCATCGGCAGGCGCGAGATCTCCTGCTTCGGCTTGCCGATGCCTTCTTTGAGCCACATGCTGCCAAGCCTGAGCTGCTTCTCCGTGTTGACCATCCACGCTGGTATCGGCGAGAACTCTGGGATCCCCTCATTGCGGCACACATTAATGATCTCCATGAGCCGATCAGCACACCTCTTAGGCGACTATAACGTCGGGGCGGATTCTGCCAGGAGGAAGAGGATGAGGATGAGGAAGATGAGGAGGAGGCGGAGGATGAGGAGGAGGATGAGGAGGAGAAGGAGGAGGATGAGGAGGAGGAGGAGGCCCTCACCGACAGGCGACAACTCCAGCGCCTCGACCTCGACGAAACGACAGGGGTCGCCTCCCACCCGGCCTTCCTCTTTCCTCTCGTCATCCTAAGGTTATCTCCGCTCTCAATCCTCATGCTCCTCCCCAGTTTTGGCCCGCGCCCGCCGAGCTGGGAACGAATTGGTGCTCTCGTCCACTGGGGCCAGCGCAGACCACCAAGGAGAGCCCATGATGCGGTGCACGGCGCCGTCCTTACGCTCAGACAGCCAGAACTCAAAAACATCCAGGAAGACTCCAGGAGATCAGCATCCAGAAAAAAAAAATCCAGAATCCAGAAAAAATCCAGAAACAATCCAGAATCCAGAAAAAATCCAGAAAAAAAAAAAAAAAAAACAGAATCCCGAATAAATCCAGACAAAATCAAGAAACCAGGGAGCCAGGATCTCCCCCCACCCTGTCTCCTCTTCCTCCTCAGCTCTCGCTCCTCCTTCTCCTCAGTTCCCTCCTCTTTCTCCTCAGCTCATCCCTTCTCCTCTTACTTCTCCTCCTCCTCCTCCTCCTCCTCCTGATTTGTACTGGCGTTCCTTGGTCTCCAAATCGCACGCGTACAGCGAGTGCATCCTAACGAAGGCCTGCCACAGCGGCCACACGTAGAAGACGCTCTTCTTGCGCGGCTGAACAGCAATCACATGAACTCCACGACGAAGTGCAACCACAGACAGGAAGATGATTCGTCGCATCATCTCGTTCTTCGAACGAACCTCAGGATCAGCCGCATTGCCCTCAACTCGAGGCGGCGGGATCCACGCTTCTGAGCCAGAAACGCGACATCTGGCGGAGCGTTCGGTAAAGCTCCCGAGGTTCACTTCAGAGATCCACAGCACGCCGTTGACCTTGATGCCATTCACAATGCCCAACGCGCGACCGAAACCGAGAGGACATGAGAAATCGAAGTCGGTTGTCCTCGTGCTGAAGGCGTACTCAGCCGCGGTACGCGGCACATCGCTGAAGCTTGGCCCAGCGAGCTCCACCAGATCATGTCGGCGCGCTACATCGTGCCGAACCGCATCACTCACGCTGAAACCACACACTTTAAGGTCGTCTAGCGACCGCATTTCAAGACATGCTTGAGCCAAAACGGCTATCCAAAATGAGTGGAGGGGTCGGAACTCGGATTTCGTATGGGGGGGCGTGGATAGCACGCGAGGCGGCATCGGGATGAAAGCCCCCCCCCCCTGCCTGCGAGGCCACCGACGCAGACCGACTGGACGGTGCCGCTTTCTCATCCTCCTTGTTCCTCGATCCTCTTACGACAGCGGTGCCTCTTATCGAGACTTTCTCTGCTCACTCCTACTTCCTCTTTCTCCTCCTCCACCTCCTCATCCCCTCTCCTCCTCTTCCTCTCGTCTTCCTTCATCGTTATCATCACGTTTCGCCTTCATCCTCTGAGATCGCTGCTGTCGAGAGCTGTTGCTGGCGCTGCGATGCGTGATCGCTGCTGTCGAGAGCTGTTGCTGGCGCTGCGATGCGATGGTTTGCTTTGCGCTCTCACTGGTCGGCTTCCTCCTGGATAATCCCTGATGTTGTTCCCTGACAAGATCCCCGAACGTGAAAGCACCGCCAAGGCGACGGCGCTGTTGCGGAGGCTCGGCCCTGCGCTGGTCATCTTGGCCCCCCTGGCTGCTGCTGATGTTCATCTTGCTGTTGCTGCTCGCTGTGTTGGGCATTGTGGTCCTCCTGCTGCTGCTGGTGTTCATCTTGCTGTTGCTGCTCGCCATTGTTGGTCCTACTGCTGCTGCTGGTGTTCATCTTGGCGTTGCTGGTTCGCTCCCTGCTGCTGCAGGCCGACGTCGATGAGCCCAAGATTGCGCCTAAGCTGCTCCTGAATTCTTGCGCGTTAATGTATATATATGTTAAATATATATGTATGCATGTTAAATATATGTATGCATGTTAAATGATAAGGTTTTAACATTGGAAGCACTATCGTAACTAGTGTCGGGGGTTTTAACGCCAACGCTAATTTCTTATCAAGACGGAAGCACTGGGCGGTAGTGACCCCCCCCGGTTTTCCGGAGGGGGGGGGGGAGGGGTTCGAACCGGTAGTGACCCCCGGTTTTCCGCCAGCAGCGGTAGAACACGCTCTTTCTGATCACCAGAAAGACTTTCGGGCTCCAGAACAGTACCGAAACTCGAGGATTTTGACGTGTCGGGCCCTCGGAGACACTCGTCCGACACTGTCTCGACACTCTTTCGACACTCTTTCGACACTCTTTCGACACTTTTCCGGGTGCTCGAAATTATTTTGGGGATGTGGTCCTTAAGTACGATGGGAGCAACATAATTGTAGGGGAAGGGGGGAAGGTTTCTTCGAAACACCCCTGCTTCGTAGAAGGCGCGCGCCTGGTTTGTGGATGTAGGACGGGCGCCTTCTATAAGAAGCAGCTTCCATCCAAGAAACCTTCCTCTGCCCCCTTTTGGCGCGTCGCCAGTCCTGTAGCCCTGTTTTTTTCTCCGACCCTCGTCTTCTTTTGCTTCCTGAGGAATCGAAGAAGAAAAAACGTCACAAACACAAACTCTTGGCGCTCCGCGCGGATTTCTTTGATCCGCGCTGGGCCCCCCTGGCGGCGCCTCTGGCGCCGCCCCGGGCGCGCCCCGCGCGCTGGGGCGCGCCCCGCGCGCTGGGGAGGGGGGCCCAGCGCAGATCCAAGAGATCCGCGGGGAGCGCTAACAGTTTGTGGTTATGGACTCTGTTTCTCCCACTGAGGAAGTCCAGCAGTGGCGAAGCGTCCTGGCGTTCCTACAGGCCCACCAGACAATGTTCTAAGAACCTTGTGTGGTTTCTACGACATGTTCTTAGACAATTTCTGGCCGATCCTGTTTTGTTTTAGTACATCGGGCTCATGTTCCAAAGATAGTTGTTTGGGTTCTCAGAGCGTTCGTGGGTTCCAAGAGCATGTCGTGATAGGCCTATAGGCATGCCGAGACGGCCGGTCCCTGCTCAAGGAAGGGGGGGGGGGGCAGTGAAAGTCGGCAACGCGCAGAGGGGGGAGGGGGATGGGGGACGGCTTCTTAGAAGCACCCCTGCTCCCTAGAAGGCGCGGGCCTTCTCGATAGACGCAAGGCCGAGGCCTTCCAAGAAGCAGGGTGCTTCTAAGAAACCTTCCCCCCTCCCCCTACCCCAGTTTTGCGCGCCGCCAAGAAAGAGAAGC